>PJAB01000682.1:0-22136 GCA_002887195.1 Chrysochromulina parva | reverse complement strand
GAGTACTCGACAGCCCGTTAAGGCTTATCCACCAGAAACACTGCGTTTGGTGTTCTCCTTGCCGATCAGAATGAGCATCTCGGTCTCGAACCTCCGGGCTCGGGAGTTACTCCTTGCACCAAGAAGCTGGTCCCTCAGCGCGCCGAGCGGGCTAGGGCTGAGCCACGCAAGGGGCTGTAAACCTGTCGAGTACCGACCTCCAGCGCGTGTCATCGCGGTATGTTGCGCCCTTCATCATCTCGGTCTTGTAGGCTCTCACTCTCACGCTCTTGCTCTCACTTTCTCTCTAGGGCCTCGCTGTCTCGTATGCCGCCGTTGTTCTCTTCTGTGCAGAGTGAATCACTCACTCACTCACTCACTCACTCACTCACTCACTCGAGTGTTCGAACAGCATACAGCTGACTTTTCACAGTTTCGAACACTTCCTCAACGCCCAAAGTCGCACAGCACTCTGACCCGCCGAACGCTCTCTGCCGAGACCCGGCCTGACCTGATGTCTGACAAAGTGGACGACGTCGAGAAGGTCGACAAGCATATCTCGCGCAAGTACGACATCCAGCAGAAGCTCGGAAAGGGCGCTTACGCGGTGGTCTTCAAGGCAATCGACAAGAAGACAAAGGACGTAGTGGCCATCAAAAAGATCTTTGACGCCTTCCAGAACCAGACAGACGCGCAGCGTACCTTCCGCGAGATCGCCTACCTGCTGATGCTGCAGGGCGTGCAGTGCTTCAACAGCTCCGCCGACGCGGCTTCGTCAAAGGCAGTGGCGGCGAGCGGCGGCATCGCACACCCAAACATCATCAAGTTGCGAAACTTTCACAAGGCCGAGAATGACAAGGACGTGTACCTCGTCTTCGACTTCATGGAGACGGACCTGCATGCTGTCGTTCGCGCCAATATCCTTGAGCCCGTACACAAGCAGTTCATCGTGTACCAGTCGCTCAAGGCGCTCAAATACTGCCACACGGCGGGATTGCTGCACCGCGACCTGAAGCCGTCCAACCTGCTGCTCAACGAGGACTGCGTGCTCAAGGTTGCCGACTTTGGGCTTGCGCGCGCACTGCACGAGATCGAGGGCATGGCCGAACCCGCGGGCACGCTTACCGATTACGTTGCGACGCGATGGTACCGCGCGCCCGAGATCCTGCTCGGCTCGACGTCGTACACGCGCGCGGTGGACGTGTGGGCGCTGGGGTGCATCATCGCCGAGATGTTCATAGGAAAGCCGCTGCTTGCCGGCTCGTCGACGATCAACCAGATCGAGCGCATCGTCGAGGTAACCGGCGTGCCCGACGCGCCGACAATTGAGGCGCTGCGCTCCAAGTACGCGGCGACTATGCTCAGAGAGCCCGTCAACCTCATCGATAAGTACCCGCCTGCAACCGCGGGGTACCGGCTGGGCATGCTGCGCGAGAAGATGAAGGGCGCGCCGGAGGAGGCCATACAGATGGTCTGCGCGATGCTCGAGGTCGATCCGTCCAAGCGCATGGACGTGCACGGCGCGCTCGCGCACGCGTGGATGAAACCATTCCGAAAGGAGGACGAGGACAAGCAGGATGTGTGTGAGCCGCTCAAAGCGTGCATCGACGATGACACCAAGCTGAGCGTGAACGACTACCGGGACGAGCTCTACAAGGGGCTCAAGCTCCTGGCCAAGGGCGACAAGACGGAGACCTCCTCAAACAAGTTTTTCAAAATGTTTCCTTCGCGCTCCGCTCGATGAGGTTGCACGCATGCACGCTGGCGGAGCGCCTACACGCGGTGATTGCGGAGTCGTCGTATCTGCCGGTCCCCACATGCGATGACGTGAGCTCGGGGGAGATGTGCTGGAGCTCGGCGCGTGCGTGTGCGGTTCACCGGTCTCTCTCTTGACACCAATTAGTGAATAGAGGGAGTCCGTCCGCGCGTCCGGCCCGATCGGCGACCGCCGACCGACCCTCACCCTGCACCCCGAGCCGCTCGGTGCGACGTGCTTTTCGGTCGCGATCCCGATCGCTGCCCGGCTCGACCGGGTCGACGCCGGTCGCCGCCGGGTGCCGCTCGCCGCTCGCGCGGGTCGCCCCCACGTGCGAATCCGAAATCGGGCACCCTCGATTTGCCGCGGCGGTCCACACTTTACCACACAGCTTACACGCGATCACAACACGTCGGTGCTCGATGGCAGCGCGATTTCTTTGATTTGGTTACGCCGTGAGTTCTGAGAGTATGCCCTCCACGTGTCGTACGCAAGCCTCGAGCAGATGAGCATGGAGATCAAGGTGCCGAGTGGGTTGAAGTGATCAAAGCGCCAGCTATCGACCTCACCCAAGGCTGCGCTCGATGTGCCTATCGAAACGAAGGTGTGGCCGGCCGCGTGCCACTGCGCCCACCTACCGTCACCGCCGTTGGAGACTGAGCTGAGCTGGAAACTGCGGCGGAAGCATAGGTAGAAGGCCATGAGGCATGCCCAGAAGCAAACATTCGGAGTCCCGCGCAGCGACAGTGACGCAGGCACCGTGTATGCCAGAGCCAGCGCCGCGAAACAATAATCTCCATCTCGCCGGCATCCAGGGCCAGGCTTGCGCCAATAAATTATGCTGGCCACGGCGCTCAAGCCACTAAGCGTGCACAATATGTACTGGTGGAGCACTCCCGCAAAGGCCGAGCTGCATCCCATCACGATCGAAGAGCCCATCAAGAGCCGGCTGGTCCAGGGCGGGTAGATTACGTCGTTGAAACCGAGAACTCCGATTGAGTCGTTGCGCCCCAGAGTCATTGTCGAGCCGATCTCACCCCATCTTTTACGAAGGACGGACAAAAATGGCAAAACATTGTCGTGGCGGCGGCAAAAAGATCATGCAAAGCGCGGGGAAAGTTTCACAAGAGTTGTGCGGATTCCCACATCTGTGAATCGTGCTTACGTGTTGTGTGTATTAACATGAATTCCGATTTCCCACGATTTATGCCGACAGTTGAGCCAGCAGAGCCGTCGGCTTGGAGCGCGTGGACATCAACCACAATTCGGAACAGTGTGACCGTCGATGGTGCAACACGAGCCGTAACCTCGCCGGCTCCGAACGGGCCGAGCGCATGGATGCCACTCGAGAACATGCCGCCCGTGCAGCCACTCGGAGCAGCAACGAGCATTCAGCCACCCGCGGCAGCGACAAAGCCCAAAGGCAGCTCGACGCATGTGGCGCCAGCTGCTGCTGCCAGGGCAAGAGCTGGAGCGCCGGAACGCTCGCACGCCCCGCTTCGTGAGCAGCGGGCCACCACTGCAAGCATCAACTGCGTCACGGGCTCGCTGCTCTCACTTGCGCTTGCACAGCAGGTGGACGGGCCATGACCATGGTTCAAAGGTGCACCAGTGGCGTGTCTCGCGTCTCTCGCGTCTCTCGACGGTCGCCCAGATCAGGTTGCAGCAGTCTGCAACATTGTCGCACGTGTCGACGGCGTGCTCAGCAGCCAATCTCGTCGCGAATGCTCCTGCTGTATAATTGGCATGGATGGGACGTCGTACTCGGCGTCTGGTCATGTGTTTGCATCAAGGGGGCCGCTGGCGGCGCCATGGGCGGGCTTAGGGCGGACTGACGACCGAGTACAATTGTAGGCGTGATTTCCCCGTGATTTCGACGTGGCGTCACGTCATCGTCGGCCCTTGCGGCATGGCGCGCTGAGGACGGCTTTTGGCGAGCATGCGCTACCGTTTTAGGTGCGGACAGATATCCCTGTTTCTTCGACGGCCTCGGCGCACAGCAGTCACACTTCACAGCAGTCACAGGCCGCTCAGCGGATTAGGTTTAGGAATTTGAAGATAGGACTGAGTCAGACTGAGTGTGTTGACCGTTAGACCGATCTCCGATGGGAGCGGAGCCGCCTTTTGAGACGGTGGTGTGGAAGCAATTGCTTGCTTGGTGGTGTGGTCTGATGGGAAAGAACGGAAATGATTTTCTACGGTCCCAGTAAGAAATAGCCATGTTGGAAGCCCAGCCACGGCCTGGGCGCGCGCCCGTGCCGCGACCCGCCGATTCAGGCGCTTTCGCAGACATTCCCGCACGTCAAACGGCTCCGCGCCATCACCATCACTCACGGCCCGCGTCTCGCGTCTCACTCTGTACAGGCTTATGGAAACTCGCTCCGGGCGATCGGAGAGGGCGGCTGTAGAGAAGTCAGGGTGTGCTCTCCGCACCGCCCGACGCTTTTAGCGCCCGCGTGTCCCTCCGGCACCACCCATGCACAGCACTCTTCCCACCAGTCGCGTTGCGCGGCTTTGGCGCATACGCTTCCACCCACTCTCCAAAGCGCGACTCGTTGCCCGTGCGCTTGCCTTCTTCTGCCTGCCTGACCCCAGCTCGTGCGCTCCTGTCTCCTCGCAGCTCTCGGACCCGCAGCAAGCGGGCTCAGGAGAAAGAGCCACTCGCCTCCGTCGCTCAGCCCAAGAGGTGCGCCGCTGGCCGCCCGTCCGCCTGCATCCTGCATGCCAATTGCTGACGGACAGCACGGTCGCCTCGACCACTTCTCTCCTTGCCAGGGCGCGAGCCGGTGAAGCGAGCTCCTCGGCCAGCTCTTCCAACCGCAAACGCAAGCAGCCAGCCATGTCGGATCGTGAAACCTCTGCAGCGTCGGGCGCCTCCACAGGCGGCTCGGGCGCGTCTTCCCTCAAAGCGGCCGCCGCGGCAAGCGGCGCGGCCGGCTCGTCTTCTGGTGGCAGCTCCAGCGAACCGCCGCGGCGCACCCTCTCTGCGGAGGAGGCAGCCGAGCAGGAGGCGCTCGAGCGCCTCGAGGAGAGCGCCGCGGCCAACGCGCAGTCCTGGGGCGCGCCGAGCAGCGCCCTTCAGGGACTGCTGCGCAAGCTGGGCGCGGGCCTCGATGACCTCCTGCCCTCGATCTCCGCCTCACACTCGAAGCTCAAGGTGATCCTCTCCGGACTCAAGACGGACGATGAGGGCCGGCAGCTCGTCGCGCTCAACGAGCTCTGCGAGCTTCTCTCCATCGGTGCGCGGCGCCCCGCCCCTCATGAGCGGATCGGGGGGGACTGTGCTCGGAAAGCCCTCCCCCCGTTTTGCACACGCATCTTGACCGCCACCGGTCGCTAAATAACGTCACCGTTGCGCGCGCGCGTGTGCCCTCTCGCCCTCGGCAGGTACCGAGGACTCGATGGCTTCCATGTCCGTCGACGTCTTCATCCCTCTGCTCGTGCAGATGATGCGCAAGGAGCACAATGCCGACATCATGTTGCTCGCAGCGCGTGCCATGTGCCACATGATGGACGTGCTGCCCTCGTCGTCCGCGGCGCTCGTACACTACGACGCGGTGCCCCTCTTCTGCGAAAAGCTCCTCTCGATCGAGTACATCGACCTTGCCGAGCAGTCGCTCCAGGCGCTTGAGAAGCTCTCACACGAGCACCCCCTCGCCATCCTGCGCGCGGGTGGCATGCTCGCAGTGCTACAATACGTTGACTTTTTCGCGACGGGCGTGCAGCGCGTGGCCGTCTCGACGGCGGCCAACATGTGCCGCGGGCTGCCGCTCGAGTGCGCGCACCTGGTGCAAGAAGCGGTGCCGCTGATGACCAACCTCCTCAACCATCACGACCAAAAGGTACTCGAGCACGTGTGCTTGGGCTTCGCGCGGCTGGTGGACGACTTCGCATCCTCGGCGACCAAGCTCGAGATGCTCGCGTCGCACGGGCTGCTCCCCGCGCTGCTCAGGCTGATCTCGACGATGGTCGCGGGTGGCGCCTCCTCGGCCGACGTGACCCTCTCGCCCTCTACATGCACGATGCTCCTTCGCATGCTCGCCACTCTCGCGCGCGGATCTCCCAACCTGGCGCTGCAGCTGCTGCAGCAGGAGGTGGCGGCCAAGCTGCGCGACATCCTTCTCACCGACGAGTCGCTTGCATCAGGCGTGGGTGCGCCCGCCAGCCGCCCGCAAGACCAGATGCACCAGATCCTCTCGCTGTGCAACGAGCTGCTGCCCGCGCCACGCAGCGCGCCGAGCGGCGGCGGGCGCAGCGCGCACCCCAAGCGTCGATCACGCCAGGCCGACGGTGACGAGGAGGACGCCGAGCCTTCCGAAAAGGTATCGGACCGCGAGCGGCTGCTGATGGAGGAGCCCCACCTGCTTGGCGATTATGCGGAGCACCTCTTTCCAGTGCTGCTGCAGGCGCACTCAAGCGCGGCCAACGCGGGCGTGCGCACCAAGTGTCTCTCGGCCATCTCTAAGGTGGTTTGCCTGCACTCGGCTTCCGGCCTCGAGGGGCTGCTTCGCGATCTCCCCTTCGCCTCGTTCATCGCGTCGCTGCTCTCGGCGCAAGATCCGAGCCAGGCCCTCGCCGCGTTCGGCATCGCCCAGACGCTCCTCGAGAAATTGCCGCACATCTACCACGAGCGCTTTCTGCGCGAGGGTGTCTTCCACGCAGTGCATGCCCTCACCCAAAGCGCACCGCCCAAGGGCGCCACGACGCCCGCCGTGCCCGCTGTCGAGCCGCCTGCCGCCGCGCCGAGCAGCAGTGTCGCGCCACGCCGCGCCTCGCGCTCGTCGAGCATAGGCGAGGCCGGCAGCAGCGGCGGTGCGATCGGCAGCGGGGCGGCAGGCTCAAAGGCTGTGGCTTCGTCGCCGGCGGCAGCGGCCGCCCCGTCGACAGCGCCACCGCCGGCCACGGCCGCGCCGGTGGCGAACCGGACGCCCGACTTGGCCACGGCAACGCTAGTGGTGCGTGCGCACAAGTTCAAGGCGCAGTTTATCGCGACCGACGCGAAGCTCTCGCGCGCGCTCGCGGCGGGCGACGGCTCGGCGTCGCTCGCGAGCTTGCGTGCGCTTGCCGCGCGCATCTCCGACCCGACCCTGTACTCGACGATGCACCCGCTCGTCAACCTGGCGGCCGCGCCGCTGCTGGCGCACGCGGACGTAGCGGCGCTCCGTGACGTGGCGCAGATGCTCTCGCCTTCGCATCCCGAGGGCATCACCACCTTTGAGTTCGCGCAGTCTGGGCTCGTGGAAGCGCTGCTGGCCTACCTGACGGCCGACGCTGAAGCGGAAAGAGCGGAGGCGGCAAGTGGCGATGCGGCGAGTGGCGTGGGCGGGCCCATTCTGGGCACGGAGCGCCGCACCTTCCGCCTGCTCGCCTTCTGCCATCTCTTCCTGGGCACGCCCTCGCCCTCGCCGCCCGCCTCAGCCGTCGCCGAGTTGACCGCCAAGAAGACGCGCGCGTCTACTCGCTCGGCGGCGCTGCCGCCGCCGCTCAAGGCACCCACCGACGAAGAGGTGACGCACGCGGCCCGCCTGGGCGCGGGTGGCGCCACTTTTGGGTTGCTCGTGGCGAAGCTGCAGGAGGCGATTAATTTGACGGAAAGCCTGCCGCTGCTTCTCACCGAGGGCTCGTCCACGGACACCGCCTCGGCCGGCCTCAAGGCGCTCACGCAGCCCTTCAAGCTGCGGCTGCAGCGTGCGCCGGGCACCTCGGCCTCGCTGCGTGAGTATTCGACCAATGTAGTGCTCATCGAGCCGCTCGCCTCGGTGGCCGCCATCGAGGAGTTCCTCTGGCCCAAAGTGCGCCGCGACGTATCGCTCCGGCATATGCTGCGCGACCCAGTGGAGGGCGGTGACGGCTCGTCGATTGATGCAGTCGCCGCTGCTGCTGCGGCGGCGGCCGCGGCGGCCTCCTCGTCCGCCGCCGCCGCAGCCGCCGCAGCCGCCGCCGCCGCAGCCGCCGCAGCCGCCGCCTCGGTCACGTCCGCGGGTGGCTCGGCGGCGGGCAAGCTGCCGGTGCGTGGCGAGCGGGCGGTGGCCAAGGGCACGCGCAGCGGTGGATCCGGCGCGAATGTCGAGGGTGTCTTTGGTGCCGACGAGGACGAAGCGGACGCCGAGGAGTCCTTGGCCGAAGTTGACGATGACGACGACGACGAGGACGACGACGACGACGACGACGACGACGACGATGAGGGCGACGGCATGCTTGCGTCGCCCGCACTCGCCTCCTCGATCGATGCCGAATGCGTGCACGATCTCGAGATCTCTTCCCCACCGCACGGCGCCGCCGCCGCCACTAAGGCTGTCCCTTCCGCCCTGCTGCTCCCTGCAGCGGCCGCGAGCTCGGCGGCCGCCTCCTCCTCTGCCGCCGCCGCCCTGCGCAAGCCCAGTGGTCGCGCCGCCGCCGCCGCCGCCGCCGCCGCCGCCGCCGCCGCCGCCGCTGCTGCTGCCGCTGCCGCCTCCTCGTCGGTGTCGACGCCTCCCGCATCAGAGGCCGCGGCGGCCGGAGCCGTCCGCTCGGCGAGTGCGGCGCCACTGCCGCCGGCGATGGCGTCGGCAGCCACGGCCACGGCCGAGGGGAGCAGCGGCGTGAGCACGGGCGTGACGGTGACGGGCCCCGACGGGCGCTTTCACCACCTCGGACTGCTATTCAATGGACGGCTACTCCCCTTTTCGATGACCATCTTTGAGGCCATTCGCCAGTATGGCACCATGCCGCGCCTTGCGATCCCCACGCCCGCCGGTGGATCGGACGGCGCAGGTGAGGGCAGCTCGACGGCGGTGGCGGCCGGCGCCGAGGGCGAGGGCGGCGCGCAGCCGCCGCCGCGGCCGACACTGCAGTCGTCGATTGGGCAGCGGCTCTGGGCCGACGTCTACTCGATCAGCTACCAACCGCTGCGCGAGGAGGACCGCGCTCGGGTCATGGCGTCCGAGGGCGGCGAGGGAACCGCGCCACCGTCGTCGTCTCTCGCCGCGGACGGCGTGCCCGCCGCGGCGGCCTCCGCAGCCGGGGGCAAAGGCTGGTCGCTGAAGGTGCTGCCCCACGAGCGCGAGCCACTGCTTGCTCTGCTCGCCGCCGAGCCGCCTGCGCTCGCTACCGAGGGTGGCTCGGCGGCGCCGCTGCTGCAGCTTCTCTGGACGCTCACCAAGCTCGACGCGCACGGCGCCGCCCTCTACGAGCGCGCCGGCATGGGCGCGGCGTCCGGCGCGCCGCCACCGGCGGCGCACGTGTCCGCGTTCGTCAACCGCAAGCTGAACGCCAAGCTGCAGCGCCAGTTGGCTGACCCACTGGCGCTGTGCGCGCGCGCTCTGCCCAGCTGGTGCGCCTCGCTCGCGAGCGGCTGCCCAGAGCTCTTTGCCTTCGAGGCGCGCCGGCTGCTGCTCCAGTCGACGGCGTTTGGCCTCTCGCGCGCGCTGCAGCGGCTGCAGCAGCACTCACAAGAGGGCGCCGCCGCGCCCAACGACGCCTCGGCGAGCGAGCGCGGCGCTGAACTTCGTCTCGGTCGGCTGCCGCGCCAGAAGGTGCGCATCTCGCGCTCGCGCGTGGTCGACTCGGCCCTCAAGGTCATTGACCTGTACGCGGCGCAGAAGGCGTCGCTCGAGGTAGAATACTTTGGCGAGGCGGGCACTGGCCTCGGACCGACGCTCGAGTTCTATACGCTGGTCTCGCGCGAGCTGCGCCGTTCCGAGCTGCGCCTGTGGGTGGACGAGTCCGCGTCGGCCGCGTCTGCCAAGGAGGTCAGCGACATGGACAAGATCAAGACCGGCGACGAGGAGGCATCGTACGTGTACGCTGCGTGCGGGCTGTACCCTCGCCCCATTGCGCAGGGCGCAGACGGCAGCGGCGTGCCAGCGCGCACCTTGCAGCTCTTTGGCTTCATGGGCAAGTTCGTCGCCAAGGCGATGCTCGACAATCGGCTGGTCGATCTGCCCTTTTGCCAGACGTTCTATAAGCAGCTGCTTGGCGAGCCCCTCTCTATCGCCGACCTGGCAGAGGTTAACCCGTCGCTCGCGAGCCAGCTGCAGAAGCTGCAACGCCTCGCGCACCAGCGCACGGCGCTGCTGCGCGGGGGCGCCAAACCGTCAGACGCGTCCGTCAAGGCACTCAAGCTCGACGGCGTCGAGGTGGGCGACCTCGGACTCGACCTAACATTGCCTGGCGCGCCCGAGATCGAGCTCTGCCCCGACGGCGGTGCGCGGGACGTAACACTCGACAACGTGGGCGAGTACGTGCAGCGCGTGCTCGACGTGTACCTCGTCGAGGCGGTGCTTGCGCAGATCAAGGCCTTCCGCGAGGGCTTCTCGGCCGTCTTCCCAATCGAGCACCTGAGCGCCTTCGCGCCGTCCGAGCTCGACTGCGTGCTCAACGGCTCCAAGGAGGCGTGGGAGGTGAGCACCATCGTCGAGTACCTCAAGTTCGACCACGGGTACACGCGCGCCTCGAAGGCCATCGGCTTTCTGCTCGAGATCCTATGCGAGATGAGCCCGGGCGAGGTGGCCACCTTCCTCAAGTTTGTGACGGGCTCGCCGCGGCTGCCCGTGGGCGGCCTCGCGCGACTGAACCCTCGCCTCACCATCGTGCAGAAGCGGCCCGAGGATGGCATCTCACCCGACGCGTACCTGCCCTCGGTGATGACTTGCGCCAACTATGTCAAGCTGCCTGACTACTCGAGCAAGGTAGTCATGAAGCAGCGCCTCTTCACCGCGATCAATGAGGGCCAGGGCGCGTTCTACCTCTCGTAAGCGACGGCGGCGACGGCGGCAGGGGTGAAAGCAACGGCTGCGGCGTACGCCGCGGCTCCATGGCAGCGGGTGGGGCGAGTACGCAGATGGACGAGAGTGACAGTAAGAACAAGAGCGCATGTAGAAGTGCGTGGCGCCGGGCGTGACGTGATGAGATTCGGAGTACCGACCGTCGACCCTGGAGGTGCAGGGCCGCCATCGACATGCATACGGGAGAGAGCAGGCGGTTTTGTGCGCGTCTGGGGCGGCGGAGCTCCACACACTCCAGTGTAACCAGGGGCCCTTCGGAGAATGAGATGAGACGACCGGAGGGGATTTGCAGTGGCGCGCGTGGCGCGTGTTCGTCCGCGCCGGTTCCGGTACTAGCCGCACGGGCGCAGGGCGGTGCGGTTTGACAGAGCAGGTCTTCAGGCACGGGTCTGGCACGTTTGATGAACGTATCATTCTATCAATGAACGTATATATACCGGCTCGGCTCGCGCGGGACGTCGAACAGGTCCGTAATACACAACACGGTCGACAACCCGGTAAAGGGCGTAAATTGACTAAAATTGACCGGTACCGCTACCGCGCGGTACGAACATATTCATAGCGTCATAGCACGTTCAATATTCAGCATAATTTTTTACGAGCGGAACCATCAACGGCTGTGTTGTGCCGTGAATCCCGTTCAAGCAACGAGAAAAGAGCCTGGGAGGCCCTGGGGCCTGGCAGTGGCAGCAGCGCGACCAGGCACAGCGGCTGCGACCTGCGTGCCGCGCGGTGGCGCACGCGTGCGTCACAGGACAGAGCACACAGCGCTCACAGCACACAGCTCACACCTCGGGCGTCGCCGTCGGGCGTCGGCGTTGACCGCTGGAGAGACCGACCTCATTAGTGTTTACTACTGAGGGTGTGTGCCGTCCTGTTCAGCGCGGGAGGCTTTGACGAAACTGACTGGACCGGAGGCTCCGCGGAGGTTCTGGTTTCCTACAATACCGGTGCGTGGTGCCCCGGCCTGGCTCGCCCCGGATCGGCCACCTCGGGCTCGGAACATGCTTGCTCTTCTGCTCTCTGCGGCGCCCGCCCAGCAGTCGGTGAGCATTGGCGCGTCGGGGACACTCCGCATCGTCCACATTAGCGATACACACTACCACCCGTTGCAGCCCTCATGCAAAGACGTGCCTGAGGGGCAGCCCTGCTCGCACCGTAACACGACCACCTTTCTCGAATCAGTGCTCCGCAAGGAGCAGCCCCACCTGGTCGCGTACACGGGCGACATCATCGATGGGGACTCCAAACCGCCCAAGGATGCGATGGACGATCTGTATGGGGTCGCCATCACCGCTGAGCTCCCATGGGCCGCATCGCTCGGAAACCACGACGAGGAGAGCTTCCTCTCACGCGATGAGGTCATGCAGTACATCACGAGCATGCCGCGCACCAAGACCGAGTACGGCCCCGTTGCCGGGTCGCCTGGCAACTTTTACATCGACGTGCTGGCCAACGCGACGACTGTCGCGCGCCTCGTCTTCTTCGACAGCCGCATTGATCACGTGAGCCTATCGATCAACAACGAGCAGGTTGCGTGGTTTGAGAACATCACCGCGAGTTTGCCACCGGTGCCGACGCTGGCTTTCTACCACATCCCGCTGCGCGAGTACCAGGATGCAATCGACGCTCACCAGCCCATCTCGGGCGCCATGCGAGAGCCCATTTGTGATGATCTCCCTAATCCTGACGTCTTCCCGGCGCTCCAGCGGGGCGGCGTGGTAGCAGGGTTTTGCGGCCACGACCACACGAACGACTTTTGCGTTCGCTGGCCAGCTGCTCCTTCCAAGGAGTCACCCGCCGTCAACCTCTGTTACGAGGGCTCGCCGGGGCTCGGAGCGTACGGCTCCTGCGACGCCTCGAAGAAGATCTGTTACATGCGGCGCGCTCGCGTCACCGAGCTGCAGCTGGATGCGACAACGTTGCCACGGCTCCGGAGCGTGCGCTCGTGGAAGCGCGTTGATGCGGGCGGCAGCATCGCCGCCGACGAGCGCCTTGACGATGAGGTGCTTTGGTCCATCGGTGAAGACGGCGTCGAGGCGAACTTATCAACTGAAAAGCGGCACGTACTTGCGGCCGTCAATGGGCCGTGGCAGAATCTTCAACCGAAGGCGTTCCATCATCTCTGATCATCTCTGATCGGAGCGTCCGCCGTCGAAGAGAGCATATCCTGCGATCGGTTGCCGGCAAGGCGTCCATGGGATGCTGCGGTCGCGCGCAGCCGCGCACGTGCTCCGGTGCAGATCACGGTGGTCGCGATCGAGAAAATGACAAGAGCCATAAGAGGACGCCGCATCCGGGAACCGGCTTCGCTTCGAGTCAGCTGCTTCGACGTCGCGAAAATCAGGTTTTGTAGCACGTGTGGGGATCGTTCGGTACATGGTGGGTGTATAGTGTTTAACGTGTGAATCCACGCAGCAAAATCGACTAAAATCCGTACGTGATGAGCGGCGCGCGGCATGAGCTGAGAACTGCCGTGCAGGGCGGGTTAAAGAGTCGTTCCGGAGGTGCCGTGCAAGCGATGCGCGCAGGGCGCGTCGCTGGGCCACAGCTGAACAAGTTCGAAGAATCGTTAACCGGTCCCGGGTCCGTTAGGTCCGGCTGTATCGCCTAAGTGCTAAGAACCATGGACGGGCATCACAGCCTCTCACACGCAAAAGCCCGCCAGGCGTGCCCCTGAGCGTGTCCCTTCTTATGTTCTTCTTCTTACCGGCCGTGCTCGTGCTCGAGCGGGCCGCTGCAGCTCGCGCGCCGAAGACGGTCGCAGACGACGCACACCGACACCGAAGACAGTCAATATCTTCTCAACCTTCTCAACCGAGGACTGAACTCACTCCGTTTTTGACGAGTGTAGATTCATCGGATCCCTCCCTCTCTCTGATCGTGTGATCCTGTCGTATGCCCTGGAACCGGCATGTCCAATGGCCTGGTCAGTTGGCCGACGTTGAGGCGCGATTTCGACGCGCGATGATCCGCGTTTGTGCTGAACTTGGCCTCGAGCGACTTCACCTCGCGTTTGAGGATACGGGCCTGCACCGCACCGCGCCTGGTCAGGTCATTGGCCATCACGCGATTCGCTGCAGTAAGCTCGTCCCTATTAATGAGCTTGGACGTTTCGGTCATTTGGTCGAGGACAACTTGGAGCTGATTGGGAAGCCAGCGCACGATGGGTGATCCGCCGGTGCCCACCGGATGGAGCGTGTGCTTGATGATGTATTCCTTGGCGAACTTCCAATGCCGGTCACGGAACTCGCGCACCTGGTCGAGAAGGGCGAGGTAGAGCACGGCACTGTTGCTCTCGGCCTGCGCAAACCGCCGCACGTTGACGCGCCGAGCCTCATCCTCCACATGGGCCAGCCACTGGCTGTGATGAACGGGACGATAGCTGCGGAAATCTTTGAGGATGTCGGTGAGAGGGTTGTTGGGCATTACGCTGGTCAGCTGCAAGAGGTTGTCCATGGTCGGGATCATCGAATCGTTCGCGCCGGATTCACCACGAAAGAAAGTGGCTTGATCGGCTACGCCCTCGTACACGACTCCATTGGGGAACATTGGTTGAGACTTCGTGCCCATGATGAACGACCGGAACTGCAGATATTTGTCTGGGTCGCTGTGCCTCCACATGGTCTCCATGCTGTCTTGAATGGTCTTCATCACTTGCAGGAGTGTGGCCATGGCCGCGTCCGTCCCGGGTCGATCCCTAGCCTCGACGTTGTCCAACACGTCTCGCGTGGCTCGCACGAGCCTGCCGCTGTGCTGCACCATGGCAATGTGCACGGCGATGAACCCAAACTCGGCCTGGCCGCCGTGGAAGGCGCGGATCAGCTCGATATTCTCCGGCTGCAGCGGCAGCGCATCGTTCTTCACGGAAAAGTTGTAGAGCGCATACGACAGGGCGTACTCCATGAACGGTTTCGCCTGCAGCTTAGCGGCGATATCAGCCAGCGGCACGGCGATGTTAGCGGGCAGACGATCACGACCAAGAGGCAGAGCCTTGGCGAACTTGTCCGTGCGGCTCGCCAGATCGCAAGGCTCCATGAGGTAGCTGCTACATGCAAATGTGTAGTCGCGAAAGAGCGCGGAGAGCAGTTGCTGGTCGTGCACGTGCGTCGTGTCGTAGAGCGGTAGTCGGGTGCGGACGGCTTCGCCAAACGATCCGAAGTGAAGCAGACCAGATTGCCCATTCTTCTTGATAACTGGCATGTCATCCAGCAACTCGTCTAGTTCTTTGTATGCGGAAGGCAGGCGCACGAGGGGCTTCTGCCGCGGCAGGAACCCGTTGTTCAAACCGACCATGAACTGAGGCAGCGTGTTGTCCGCCGCAGTGCTCTCTGCCAGGGTCAGCACGTGGAACTGGCGTCGGATAGCGCTGGAGCGAGAGGTCAGGCAGCGAAGCATTGCGGACGGACTGACACGTCGGATAGCGCTGGAGCTAGAGGTCAGGCAGCGAAGCATTGCGGACGGACTGACAGAGGGTGCCAGTGCGCCACTCACAATCCGAACAGTGCCGGAACAGTGCCGGAACCCGAATGTTTGACGAAGTTAATCACGAAGCGTGTCGCGAAGTGTTTCTCCGATGTGCTGTCCTAGCCTCCTGTTTGACGGATTATCATTTTGGCGGTTGGGGAGATATTGGTACCCGGTAGTCTAGTCGCCTCATGCGTGAGAGTGTCATGTCTTGTGTCATCCAACAGCAGTGCATAACAGCAGGGTGTGCTCATAATGAGGGGGAACAGGTGAATCACTGGTTGTCGCTTGACGTTCACAGATTCGTTCACACTTCTTCCGAGTAATGGATGCGAGGAGCCTGAGACGTCGCACACCCGCGTTCGCGCAGCTGCTCATTTTCTTTCACCTCCGCGGCGCAACTTCCGACGGCGCAATTCCGTGCTCCGTAAAGGGCACATGTGGTGGCAATATGAATGTAGCGCCCGACGATCCGCGGCTGCATTTCGATGGCTTCGTGCATGCGAGCCTCTCAACAGATCGCGCTCGGCTCGACCGCTCTCCCTTCGGCCGCGACGAGTCGGTCAGCCGGCTGAGCAATCCGGGTGTGCACATTTCGTTCGTGACAGACGCGCATCGGGTGCAGGCAATTTTCGACTACCATGGCCAAGGCAAGCCATGCCACCCCGACTGCCCTCGGCTAGCCGATGGCACCACATGCTATCGGCCGCACAGCGCAACGTGCCCCAACCAGTGCGAGCTGCTCGTCGAAATCGACGGCGTACGGACTAAGGTGCCACACACCAACCTCGTCGGCCAGACGATCACGCACGAGCACAAGCAGCGCGACTTTCTGGGAGAGGTGAAGCTGACGCTGATGGACCATGATGGAACGGACCATGGTCATGGTACGGGCAAGGCATCGGCACACCGGTACCGGCTGACGCTTCCATGGGGCTCACCCGTTGATCTGAAGCGCATCCACGTCGAGCATCCACCCGAGGTGGAGGCCATGCCGCAGCTGCTCGACTTGCCGTTACGGACGTTGGGTGCGGGTGCGCCACGCTGGGTCGCCTATGGTGACGCAGCGACGCTCGGCTGGTGCGCGCAGGAAGGGTACCCGACGTTGCTTGCGGAGCGCAACGGGTGGATCGCTCTCAACCTTGGGCTCGCAGGCGCGCTCGTGCAGCCCGAGTATGGCGAGGCGATCGGACGGTTGGGTGGAGATCTCATTACGATCTCCGTGGGTGCGGGCGAATGGGATGCATGCCGGAACGCGGATGTCACGGCTGCGTACACGGAGTTGCTCGCGGGGGTGCGCCGCGTGCAGCCGACGGTTCCTATCGTGGCGATCACCCCCACACTCTCTTGGCGCGAAGGCATCCCGTGCTCGGGTGCCGCCGCCATAGTGCCCGATGCGACACGCGCGCAGATCGAGGCTGCTGTCACGGCACGTCAACGGTCGGGCGACTCGAACGTGTACCTCGTGCGTGGCAAGCCGCTCGTGCCCGACCGCTACTTGGCCGACGGGCTGCACCCGAGCGACGTGGGCATGCGTGAGCTCGCCACCCATCTCAACGCGGAGATAGGTTTCGGCTCCGTGCAGTACAAGGTGACCAAATGCCCGACCCTCACAATCGAGGTGACGGGCATCGGGCCCGATGGGTGGTTTGAAGTCTATTGGGGCGCCGCGCCCACCGACGGCAAGGCGCACGTGCTCGGCGCCGAGGCAGCGGCGAGTGGCGTGCAGCCGGCTGGTGGGGCACCTGTGAAGAGTTGCGCAGGTCACTCACTGCTTCTCAGCCCTCATGGAAAGATGACCGCCTCCGCCGATTCACGCGGGCGGGCGACGATCGTCGTGCCGCAGGTGAGCGGATTCGACAGCTGCCACACGACCCTGTTCCAAATCATTGAGGTCGCCGGCTGCACAGTCTCGCGCCTCGGCCACGTTACGACTACCTTTGATTCGCGCAAGGGCACTCCGGCCGAGCGTTGGACGAAATGGCCGCCCCCCAGCCCGCCGCTGCCGCCGCCTCACCCGCGCCGGCAAAGCGCGACAAACCCGCCACCAGCCGCCAACGAGGCGGCACACGGTGTGCCGGCAATGGGCCTTTTGCAGCCATCAGTGCCACTTCCGCCGCCGCCGCCGCCGCGCCCGCCACACCAGGCCAACAGCGATGGCGATAAGCCTCTTGGCGGCGACAGGCACGGCGACAACGGTGGCGATGGGCACAGTGGCGGTGGGCACCATGCTGCAGGAGCTGGTGCATCATCTTCCTCCTCGCCCTCCTCCTCGACGCCCCAGCACGCCGCCTCGCCCTCTGCCATCCTTCATCGAGTCCCCGTAGACGTCGACGCAGCCGCAGCGGGCGCAGTGGCTGCTGGTGCAAAGCCGTCCAAGTCGTCACCGTCATCAGCCGCCGCTGCGGCACCGTCTACCGCCACCTCCACGCCATCACCGTCAACAGGAGCCCCCGGCGCGCTGGCGACGCAGCCATCCTCGTTCGCGCAGCATCCTCTCGCGAAGCTTGTGCGCATGGCATGCCTCGTAGGGTTGATCGGGCTGTCGGCGCTGCTGCTCTGCGTGCTCGGGTTGCGCTGCCTCCGTGCGCTATGCTGCCGCGGTTCGAGGCGACGGAGCGGCAACGGACCTCCACGCCGCGGCCGCGGCCGCGGAGGAGGAGGACGGGTGGGCCAGGATGAGTATGACGAGGACGAGGAGGACGAGGAGCTCGAAGAGGATGACAGGTTCCACAACAGGCAACGGTCGCACGCGGGTGGTCGAAGCGGCGCTCGTGGCGGGTTGAGAGGCAGTGGTGGCCGGCCGATGCTCTCGGCGGCGGACGAGGAGCTGCTCGCGTCCGAGTTTGGGATGGCGGCACGCGCCGAGGCGGACGAGATGGATGACCTGCCTGATATGGATAACCTTCCGTTGGGCAGCGAAGCGTGCAGCGTCGCCTGGCGCGCCGCAATGCTGGAGCGGCGCGCTGCAACCGGTAGCAGCAGCTGCGAGGTCGATGCAATGGACGACCGAAGGGACGGGGCTGTGGACCGCAGGGCGGCCCAGAGCGGGAGGTCCGCAGCCTCTCATGTTTGGCAGGCCTCCCTCTCCGCCGCGGCAGCTCGCTCCACTAGCAGCGGCAGTGGAGGTGCTGGGCGCACTTGCTCTTTGGTGGCGGCGGCAGCGGCCTGCGGCGGCAGAAGAAGGGGTAGTGGCGGAAGCAGCTGCGGCGAAGCGGGCCGCCCATGCGATGGAGGCGGCGGCGATCTGCCCACGAATCGAAAGACGAGTGAGCCAGCGGATGCGCATCGGCCGAGGACGCCTCCGGAGCAGGATGACCTGCAATTGATCGATCTGCTCGCCACACAGCGCCAGAAGATACAGGAAGCCGTGCGGGGGACTGTGCCGTTGCAGTCTCCGGTTCCAGTGGCTCCCGCGCCATCCCTGACCGCATCGACGCTCCCGCGGCCGCCGCCGCCACGACCGCCGCCGCCGCCCGCTCCACCACCGCCGCCAGCCGCCACCCCTAGCGGCGGCGGTAGCAGCGGTCGGGCCGGCGGGGGCGCGATAGGCCTCTTCGATTCTCCCGAGTTCATGTCCAAGCTTGAGCAGCGCAAGTCGCAGCTCGAGGCCATGCAGCCGGTGGTGCCTCCACACGGCGGCGGGGAGCAGGGTCAATGTCACGATGATGGCGGCATGAGCTACCTAGAGGAGCTCGCGTCGCGGATCGCGGCCCGCCAGCAGGGTAGTGCTGGCAGATAGAGCCAGGCGAACTTAGGTTGATCCGAAGGGGGCGTTGGGCCGGCGCGATCCCGCGTCGCCACAAGGATCGCATTTGAATGTAGCACGCTCGGCTCGAGACACGATCTTGTGGTGACGATGCGCACTTGCCAGATGAACGATGATGTTGTTGTTCGAAAACCATCCGATCCTCCGAGCCAGCGAGCTCCGAACCTCCGTACCGGTATATAACGATGATATTTCGTTTGATTAATTTTTGATGCGTGCATGTCGGTGGGGGCAGCATGTCGCCACGCCAAGAGTGTGCGTGGACCCTTTTGCATTATTACTACTACGAATCACTCCTGACGAACGGAAATCGAACGACCCCGTCAGGCATGTTGCTTTTCCGGACGAGAACGGCCCTTTCAGCTATATGCTCGTGCGGAGCTTGTCAACCGTGAGAAAGGTTCGCGTCGATCCGCACGTACAAGTAGAGTAGTGGCGGCACCGGTCCCGGTTCCGGTTCCGGTGGTTAGCGTACCGGTGTCGCCGCCGGTGCAGGCTCACAGTGCCTCACTCCACCGTCTTGGACGATGGGTCATTCCACTTCAAGAGCTCGTCGATGCAGGCAGCGTCGCGAAGCAGCCACCCGACACGCGGATCCCGCTGCTGCGACGGATGTGAAATCGGTGGCTTGCCCATGGCCACAAGAGCAGCTTCCAATCGTGCAGCGTCCACCTCCATCCAAGCACCTCCCACAGCATTCGCAGCGGCGGCGACAAGTGCATTGGCGGCCGCCTTGGCGGCTCTGCCAGAGGCCTTGGCCGCCACGTGATTAGCCGCACGTGTGCGCGATTCGGCCGTGACAAGGGAGGCCGCAGGCTGCAGCTTGCGCCGCCGCAGTCGCTCTTCTGTCGCATGGTCGTCGATGGCGACAATCTCGGACTTGTCGCATGGAAGCGCGCGCAGCCGTTCAAGTGCACGCTCCTCACGGGCAACGGCCCCAATCGCGGCTGATGTCCCCACAGCGCCCGCGCCTCCAGATACTGCCAACCGTCGCCCCTGCTCATCCAGGTCCGACAGGCCCGGGGTCGCTCCAACGAGACTGGCGGCGCGAGCGAGCTTGGCAGCACTCTTGGCACCGCTACGGAATGGTGTGTTCCGACCCCCGCTGCCGCCGCCGCCGCCTCGTCCGGCTCCACCGCCACCCGCGACTCGGCCGCCGCTGGCGCTCGCACCGCCGCGGGGGGCGAGGGTGAGCAAACCGGGAAGGCCTCCCGTGCCATTACTCTCCACGCCGCACGCGAGCGCCTCGCCCGTCCGTCGCGCCGCGCGCCACAATGCCCGCTGCGCGCGGAGCCCTGCGCCCCCTCGACTGCGATTTTGGAGGGAGCGGAACAGCCTTGCGAGAGTGTCATTCTGGGAGGCCACGCGCTGCAGCTCTAGCGTGGTGGCGTACTCGAGCTGCCAGCACGCGCGCGGCGGCACCCACGCGCAGCGGCGCTCGCCGCGCCGTCGGCGGGTCTCCTTCCAATTATTCCCCACAGCCGCCTCCACTTGCTCGCAAGGTAACTCGGGCACCACTGGCACGCGCCCAAGCAATGCGGCGAGCAGCACGAAATTGCCCACGAGGGTCTGTGCCTCCGAGGCCGGGGTGATGGCACGCTCGGCAGCGCGTCCCGTGGCCCGAAGCACGTTCGAAGGTGAGAGGGTGAGCCAACCGCGCCGCGCGCCCCAATGCAATTCGGTGGCGGCGAGCCGATCGGCTCGTGGATGCCACCATCCGTGCGCCCGCAGCACTGCCCGCCGCTGCCAGGCGCCCTGGCGCAGCGCCGCGAGATGCACCATGTAGACGGCTGGCAGCCCGCTGAAAGTCCCAAACGGCCTCGGCTCTTCCTCGAGCGTGTACGGCGGCGTCGGTTCGCGCGCATCTGCCGCGGCCGCGGCGTCGATGGAGGCGCGCGATTGCGGCCGATGCGCATCCCGAGGGTCGAAGTGCGTGTAGTGCTGGAAGAGCCAATTGGGCGCCTTCGCGTACCGTGAGAGGGGAGCGCCACCCGGCGTGTGCGGGGCCATGGCGGCGGGCCTGAGCTCGGGCGGTGGCATCGAGAGGTTCCACGAGTTCAGGTGCGAGGCGAGCACGGAGACGTTAGCCCGAGAGCCGCGTGGACTCCACTGGCACAGGCGCAGCCCACGCGGATCGCCGCACGAAGGTGCCACAAAGGCAAGCCGTTGGGTGCGCTCGCGCACCATCTTCATCAGGCTCGCCTTCGTGCGTGACTCCGGCGTATTCTCCCAACGAAAAGAGCGGTTATGCTTCTTGATGCCGCCATACTTCATCTCCATGATGGCGGTCGAGAAGATGTAGCACGGACGGCGAGTGATGGCCGATGCGAGCACGTCGTTCAGAATCGACTGCTCGTCTGCATTCGAAAAGTAGGGCGGCTGCGCCCACGATACCACCGACGGCACCGCCTCCGGGTGGAACGAAAACGTGTGGATGCGCGCGACTGTCTCCCGAAGCACCCATGCGGCCGGGTCGGCGGCGCCGATGCGCTGCGCGTAGAGCACACCCGCATTGGCGAGCGGCAGATCAGGCTGCACCACGAGCTGATGCGCCGCGAGCACGCCCGCCTTGAGTGCCGGGTACGGGTTTGCGAACCACGCGACGTCGGTGTCGGTCTGGATGACATTGTATCCTAGCTCGCCGGCGAGCCGACTGAGCATGTGCTTGCGCACGTTGTAAAAGTAGAAGCGCATGTCCCACCACTTTTTTACGAGCACCGAGTCGTGTGTCGGCTTGCTCGTGTTGATCACAGACGACCAGGCGCACGCAAGTGTGGGCACCGCGCGCTGCAACCGCTGGCATGCATCCGGCCCGTCGCTCACGTAGAGCACGTGGCGCAACCTCAGCGCGTAAAACTGCAGGACCGTATTGAGTGCGGTTGGAGACGCGTACGCGGAGCCGTCTCCGCACACGAGAATGATCTCATTGCGATACGAAATCTCCTTGGCTGCGCGCTCGAGATGGCCAGGCAGATTGAGATCGGTGGCAAAGGAGGTGAAAGGCGGAAGTTTTCCCGCCGACTCGAAATAAGATGGTGGGATGATTGGCACAGTTGCTGCCATCCTCTAGCGCCCAATGCGCTCGGGCACCACCAGGTCCACCCGGAGAAGCGCCAATCGCGCGCGTCGTCTCCGCGACCGCACGCGGGTAGGTCTGCGGCTGTGAACCGGGGTGTTAACGAGTGTAGTGCGTAACCCGGACTTCATTTACAAACAGGTGCATAACCCGGACGTCACTAACCCGGACTTGGCCGATGTCCGGGTTACGCACCTGTTTGTCAGTCCTTAACCCGGACTTCGAGGTGTGAAGTCCGGGTTACGCACCTGTTTGTAAGTCCTTAACCCGGACTTCGAGGTGTGAAGTCCGGGTTACGCACCTGTTTGTAAGTCCTTAACCCGG
>PJAB01000681.1:0-22137 GCA_002887195.1 Chrysochromulina parva | reverse complement strand
CGCCGCCACCCTCACCACCGCCGCCCTCACCACCGCCCTCGCCTCCGCCGCCCTCACCACCGCCGCTGCCGCCGCCTCCCTCCCCGCCACCATCGCCGCCGCCTCCCTCGCCGCCGCCCTTGCCGCCTCCTCCCTCGCCGCCACCGTCGCCACCGCCGCCCTCACCACCGCCATGTCCACCTCCGCCATCGCCCCCTCCATCGTCGCCCCCTCCGTCGCCGCCTCCCTCACCCCCACCGCCCTCGCCACCGCCCTCACCGCCGCCGCCGTCGCCACCTCCTCCGTCTCCACCGCCACCGTCTCCACCGCCTTCTCCACCTCCCCCGTCGCCGCCGCCACTGCCACCACCACCTTCACCGCCTCCGTCTCCACCCCCGCCCTCCCCGCCGCCCTCCCCGCCGCCACCTTCCCCGCCACCCTCGCCGCCGCCTCCATCGCCACCGCCATTCCCACCGCCTCCCTCACCACCACCCTCGCCGCCCCCGCCATCGCCCCCACCCTCTCCGCCACCACCGTCGCCCCCGCCGTCACCGCCTCCACCGTCGCCTCCGCCATTGCCCCCACCTCCCTCACCGCCACCCTCACCACCTCCGCCCAGCCCGCCACCCTCGCCTCCGCCGCCCTCACCACCACCTTCCCCCCCACCACCATCACCACCTCCATCTCCTCCGCCGCCCTCGCCGCCGCCGTCACCACCACCGCCTTCTCCGCCTCCGTCACCACCACCGCCCTCACCGCCGCCCTCGCCGCCTCCCCCATCGCCACCTCCATCACCACCGCCACCGTCACCTCCACCCTCGCCGCCCCCACCCTCGCCTCCACCCTCACCGCCCCCTCCTTCGCCGCCGCCTTCACCTCCTCCACCCTCCCCGCCTCCGTTGCCGCCGCCTCCAAGTCCACCACCATCGCTGCCGCCGCCGTCTCCACCACCATCGCCGCCGCCGCCGTCTCCACCACCATCACCGCCGCCTCCGTCGCCGCCACCCTCGCCCCCACCGCCCTCGCCACCACCTCCGTCTCCTCCACCTCCATCGCCACCGCCTTCTCCACCTCCCCCGTCCCCACCGCCATCGCCACCGCCACCTTCGCCGCCGCCCTCTCCACCTCCATCGCCCCCCCCGTCGCCGCCTCCGTCTCCTCCTCCGCCGTCCCCACCTCCCTCGCCCCCGCCTCCCTCGCCACCTCCATCACCTCCACCTCCCTCGCCCCCGCCCTCGCCGCCGCCGCCCTCCCCGCCGCCATCGCCACCTCCCCGCCCGCCACCCCCTTCTCCCCCGCCATCGCCTCCACCACCATCACCTCCGCCTCGGCCCCCACCGCCCTCGCCACCACCTCCATCACCACCCCCATCACCACCTCCGCCATCACCGCCTCCACCTTCACCGCCGCCATCGCCTCCTCCGCCGTCGCCGCCGCCATGCCCGCCACCGCCAAGCCCACCTCCATCGCCTCCACCTCCGTCGCCACCGCCTTCACCGCCCCCACCCTCACCGCCCCCTTCGCCTCCCCCACCCTCAGTGCCACCTTCACCGCCACCCCCGTCTCCCCCGCCTCTACCTCCGCCGCCCTCCCCGCCACCATCGCCGCCGCCGCCGTCGCCTCCACCTTCTCCCCCGCCACCGTCGCCACCGCCCTCACCGCCACCTCCCAGCCCGCCTCCAATGCCGCCTCCGCCTTCTCCGCCACCCCCATCGCCCCCTCCACCATCGCCACCTCCATCGCCACCTCATCCTTCGCCGCCGCCATCGCCGCCGCCACCATCGCCGCCTCCCTCACCGCCGCCTCCCTCACCACCTCCGCCATCACCGCCTCCACCCTCACCGCCGCCATCGCCTCCTCCGCCGTCGCCGCCGCCATGCCCGCCACCGCCAAGCCCACCTCCGTCCTCACCTCCGCCACCGAGCCAGCCACCGTCGCCGCCTCCGCCATCGCCTCCACCATCGCCGCCGCCGCCCTCGCCACCGCCATCGCCTCCTCCCCCATCACCGCCGCCCTCGCCTCCCCCGCCTTCACCACCGCCCTCACCTCCGCCGCCCTCACCGCCACCCGCTCCGCCGCCGCCTTCGCCTCCACCCTCTCCACCTCCTCCATCACCGATACCATTGCCTCCTCCTCCCTCGGCGCCACCATCTCCACCACCGCCTTCATCACCGCCATATCGACCTCCGCCCTCGCCACCCCCATTGTCGCCACCTCCTTCACCTCCACCACTGCCACCACCACCAAGCCCACCTCCCTCACCTCCCTCACCTCCGCCGCCGAGCCCGCCGCCAGCGCCGCCGCCGTCGCCGCCGCCTCCATCATCACCGCCCTCGCCCCCACCGTCGCCTCCACCTCCCTCGCCGCCACCGTCACCACCGTCGCCGCCACCGTCGCCACCACCACCAAGCCCGCCACCCTCACCACCTCCGGATGGTTCCATACAGTTTATCGTCGCCAAGGCCGTGGCATCGACACGCCTGCGCCGCCTTCAGACGCCCTGGACAGCGGCGGAGTTAGTGGCTCTCGAGCAGGCGAGTCTCGTCAATGGCCTCTGATTGACTCTGATTGATATCTGATTGACTCCAATTGTGGCTCTCGAGCAGGCCGTGGCCTTTCAGCTTTCCATTGAGCTCTCCCAGATGGGGCACGAGCACGGGCACGAGCATGCACCTGTCAGCGCCGACTACATTACGACGATGGCCGAGGGCATCGAGGTGAACATCGCGGTGCGCCTTGCTACCGGCTCGATGCAGGAGCACGCCTCGGAGCTCGTCGTCATCATCAACAACGAGCCGGCGTTCATGACGGCGCTCTCCTCACGCCTGTCCGAGTCGGGCGTCAACGCCCCGCTCTTGCTTCGAGGACGCGCCACGCTGTCCTCGGACTTGCTTCGCGCTGATCGTCCAGGTAGTGACCCGAGCGCCGGCGAGCAGGTCAACAAGGGCGGCATCATTGCGGGCATCGTCATCGCTGTGCTGTGCCTCGTAAGCGCTTGTATTTTCTCCACGCGCTTGTATTGCTCGCTGTGCCGACGGAAGCGCAAGCAGGGCGCCAAGAGCGACAGTCCCATGTACGTGATCGAGAATGGCATCCCATGCGCTGCCGTTGCCAATACGGAGCGGCGGCGCGCCGCGGCAGAGGCAGAGGAGCCAACAAGGAGAGCTGGACGGCTCGTCGTGACTCGCCTGCCGCTCGAGAAGATCGCGTGCAGTCCTGGCTCACCCGTACCGCGGACGCCCTCTGCCAAAGATCGCCCGGGACGTTACACCTATCGCCGTCGAGACTTGCCTCGTGATGCCGATGGCGTGCCAGTTCGCGCAGCTGAGGCGGCGGCGGCCAACGAGGTACATGCACAGGGTCACACAGAACTGACTACGGCCAACACGGAGACGGAGGCAACGAAGGTGACGGTGCCACCGGACACAGTTGCACGTGCGACGTCGTGGCCATGGAGGTGGGAGCCGGGTGAGCTCGCTATCGATGGTAGCCTGCAGCACGTCCTCGAGCCGCTCGCCGCCTTCCTCGAGCAGAATGGCTTCCCTGTCAAGCACGACAAGCTCGCAATGTACTTCGAGGAGGATTATCTCGTCGTGTCCGATCCAGTGTCGCCGGCCCGAGGTGAAGGTGGGGGCGATGAGGGCGGTCTGCGCTCGCCTCACCGATCGCCCGAGGTGCAAGTACCCACCTTCAATGTCTTCTCCAACGGCATCGAGTTCGCCAGCGCGGCGTTCACCAAGTGGGATCGGCACCTCAAGACGGCACTCAAGAGCTTCCTGAACGCCAACCTCGCCAGCAGCTTGGGCGACGAGCGTGAGCCGTTGCGTACGGGCTTTGGATTCGGCACCGAGTGGAACGTCGAGGCGGTGACCGCGCTGCAGATCTTTCTCAAGAAGAATGGCGCAGCCGACCTCGAGATCACGCAGCGGATGGGCCTCGACGGCAACGCGCTCTTTGGCGTCTGTGACAAGGACCCGACGATCATGGCGCTGCAGGCTTTCCTTAACCGTCAGTTGGTGCCTGGTGCCCCCATACCCGCCGGCCCCGCCGCCGCCCGCAGCGCGGCGAATCAAGAGTGCGCGCTGCCCGTCACCTCGGGCGCCTTCGCCGCTGCTCTCGCCGCTGCTCTCGCCGTTGGGCCTCCCTCTGCTGCCCACCCCTTGGCCTCCGCTATGCTTTCAATCGAGGATCCACCTCAAGTCCTTGGATTAAGAGATGGCGAGACGCGGACCCTCGGTCGCCAGCACATGTCGACAGACGACCCCGCATGCAAGATGCTCTCACGTGAGCAAGTCATCTTCACTTTCGTCGGCGGCGTGCTGCGAGCGACCAAAATAGGCAAGGCCCACTCATGCCTCGGCTCGAAACCTGGGCGCAATCTCCCTGACAATCTCCCTATGAACGAGAGCATCGAGCTCAAGGACGGCGACACGTACTACCTCCACCACAGTCCAGAGCGGGGCCCCATCTTCGGTGTGACGGTGAGCATTGCGCCCGCCACACA
The DNA here is from genome assembly GCA_002887195.1 of Chrysochromulina parva. Lineage (NCBI taxonomy): Eukaryota > Haptophyta > Prymnesiales > Chrysochromulinaceae > Chrysochromulina > Chrysochromulina parva. The sequence goes on along the minus strand of PJAB01000681.1, from coordinate 17,654 downwards.
GGAAGGTTGGCAAGCTTGTTCGGGGGAGGCGCAGGCCTCCCGCACTGCCTCGTCCTCGCGCTCGGGTATGGGATGCTCCTCCTGCACGTGTACTTCGGGGGAGGCGCAGGCCTCCCGCACTGCCTCGTCCTCGCGCTCGGGTATGGGATGCTCCTCCTGCACGTGTACTTCGGGGGAGGCGCAGGCCTCCCCCACTGCCTCGTCCTCGCGCTCGGCAGCCCTCAAACGTGCAAGGGCGGCCGCGGCGTCGCGTTTGCAGTCTCCCGAGCCAGCTCCTACGCTCTTCAAGCGCTGGACCCTCCCAAAATCGCCGCCGGCGCCGCAGCCACAGTTACCGCCGCCACAGCCCCCTCAGAGGACGGAGGCGACTCCAGAGACAGCCTCAGGCACGCCACCCTCAGAGGAAGCCATAGCTCCACCGCCCAGGGCGTTCGAGTATGAGCCAGGAGCCATGGCTCGAATGCAAACACGATTGGAATCGTCTCGACTGGCTCAAGTGGTCGCGTCGCCCGTGGCCAGTGGACACGAAGAGCCGACCTCGCCGCTCAAGTCGGCCTTCCGGTGGCTGCAGCAGCTGCAGGATCTGTCCCAGGGGCCCAACGACGAGGGCATGCGCGCGGCACCGACCGACATGGATCTTGATCTTTGGATCTAAACACCAATGCTGTTTCCAACTTTGGTTGTTCAGTAGCATCCCCCATCCTCGCAGCGGTGCTCCCCGGACGCACTCCGCGCGACCTGTGGGTGCACGACTGCTTCTCTTGCTACAGTATACCTAATTCCAGGCGGGATAGACAGTCTGTTGTTTCGCGGACCGACTCCCGCGCTCACCCCATTATATAGGGCCTTTTATTAATAGGGGGGGCGTTATCACACCTCGGGTCCAATCGGGATTGAGCCGATTGACCTACCCGCGATATTAGGAAGGGCCGGGATGCATCCCCACGCTTTCCGCCCACGCTACCTTTTCGTTTCGACCGGGGCCGGGGCGTCAGCGCACAGCGGGGCGGCGCGGCGTACGCGTGTGCGGTGACCGGTGTGGTCTGGCATGTTAAACCCGCGAGAGAGGGGCGGACGGGAGCCTGAGGCTTACCTGCTCGAGGCTCCTTCATACACAGGCATTAAGTGTCACACTATAAGACTACTGATCAAATGACGCCCGTGTTGGAGTAGGCCTCCTGCTCGCGTAGCCTGGCTCGCGCAGCGACGACCTTCTTCATGTAGACATCGGGTACGAGGTTGTGCGCGCGTAGGAAGGAGCGTCGGTCGCCCCACGAGCCCTCGACGCCGTGATCGATGCCATGGCTCGCACGCACCTGTACGTCTTCCGCCGGCTCGAAGCGGTCTCCCGTATCCATTTCGACCGGGTTCCAGGCCGCGCTCTCGCCTGTAGCGTGGAAGGGGTCGCTGTGGGAATCCCATTTTGATGGCCGACCCCGGTTGAGCGGGTGGCCCTTAGGCGAGTAGAGCTCTCGGACGATGGAGCCGAAGTCATTCTCGGCGTACGGCACCTGCCACGCGGCCTGCGTGAACGTCGGCTCGTAACCCCACATCGCGCGTCCAAAGGCGTCGATGGAAGGCCGAGTTGAATAGTAGGTGAACTGCTCGTGGTTGCTCGTCCATGTGGCGCCGCGGTTGGTCGAGATCTCGACGCTCACATTGTGCGGCATGCCGACGGCGAAGCGTGAAAAGTCGGGCGCGTCGCAGCGCAGCTGATGCTCGTCGATCCAGACCGCGGCCACCGCCTCCTCATTCCGTCCGTCGGTGAACTTGCATGCGAGATGGCCGACGGCCTCATTGGCCTTCGTGAAGCCGAGCCCACACACGCCGATGCTCGCACCGCCCGCGACCGGCCCGATGGATGGGCTGAGGGCGAGGACGTGGTGAGTCGTGTACCGGCTCGCGCGTGCGCTCAGCTTGAGCAGCCGCTCCGCACGCTCGCTGTCGAGCACGCCGCCCGCGCACGGGTGGAATGACGGGAGCGGCGGCAGCCCTGCTCGGCCGCTTCGGTTGACGGCCCACTCATCCGTGTAGGCCGCGGCCGGCGGCTCCCCACCGAGCACCACCGCGCACCCAGCGCCGGGCGCAAAGACGAGCGTGCCGAGGAGCGTCGCATTCTCCTGCGCGACGAGCGCCTCGCACGCGCTGGAGTTGAAGAGGCCGCGACCGATGTACGCAAAGCCTCGCGGGCCGACGCACGTGCGCACATCGTACGCGGCGATACACCGCGACTCCAAGAGGCAGATGTACGCGCCGGCCGCGGTGAGGTTCGCACGGCCTATGCAGCTGGCTGGAGTCACGACCGACAAGCCTCCTGCAAATGCTCCAAATGCGTCGCACAAGGCGCTGGCGCCAGCTCTCCCGCTCGCCCGCGCGAGGCAGTGCGTGCGATTGAAGGGCAGCAGCGGCGAACTGTCTGTCGGTTGCGAGACTGTCAGTCCCAGTAAATGGAAGAGTAGCCGCACCGGCAAGCTCAAAACACCGAGACAGGCCTTGCTCATTGAGGCACCAAATGTGTTTCTATGAATATGACCATTGGCTGTGAACCCGTTTTTCCCACACACGAGAATATCGGCTTCAACACGAAAATATTTCACACACGACACCAACATTCAAGATTCATCTTGGAGCAGGGGAAGGATTACGACGACCCACGTTTGGCAGGCAGCTACACGCAGCTTGCGCACCGGCAGCTCGGCAGGTCGCGAGCAGAGAGCGGACTTTATAAGATGAAGTCATTAGCACTGTTCCGTTTCCCCCGACGGAGATTGCGAGCGCGCGACATCACGCGTGGGCGCTTCTGAGATACACTTGCCTGGGTTGCGGTTCTTGTCGCCCGGCACGTGCGTCACTCGAGCTTCGCGTGCTGCGGCACGTCTCCCAGGTTGCGCAGGTGCTGCCGAAACTCGTCGGCGATGGCGGTCCAAGACGCGAAGGCGTTATACGGCACGCCGAACTCAGTGCAGGTGGCGCGCACGATCGGGCTGATCATGGGCAGATGCTCGTGGTTGATGCCCGGGAAGAGGTGGTGCTCGACTTGGTAGTTGAGCGCGTTCGAGAGCCAAAAAGCAAGAGGCGAACCGAGGCAAAAGTTGTTGGACGAGACAGCCTGACGCGCTGCCCACGAGTGCTGCTGCAGCTGGCGAGAGCCGCCGCCGATGCCGCCAAGGCGGCCCCCAGCGCCGGCGCCATTTGTGTTGGGCGAGCTTGGGAGTCTCTGCGGCGTGGGCTCTACGGCGGCCGAGGCGGGCGTGAGGTGGTTGATGGCGGAAGCGAGGCCAAAGGCGCCACCGGTGCCGCCTAGGAAGATGGAGAAGAAGGCAGCGGCCGAGAGGAGTGACGGGTGGAAGGCCAAGGGGAGGAGGAGGTGCAGGTACACGTACAGGAGGAGCATCCCATACCCTAGCACATGCACGCGCAGGCGGCCCTGCATCAAAATGGGCGTGATGCCGTTGACCGCCCGAGGCTGACCGGGGAGTGCCTGCTGCATGAGCGGCTGCCAGAGCGTCTGCCCGAACGTGAAGAGCGCCATGAAGGGGAAGACGAAGTAGTGCTGCCAACGGTGCCACGGCTGGTGCGCGAGGCGCGTGTGCACGCGCAAAAAGGGATCGTAGTGGTGCAGGTCCGGATCTTTGTCGGGGTCGTTGGTGTGCGAGTGGTGCCCGACAGTGTGCTGGTAGTACCAATGGAGCGGGTTGGAGATGGTCCCGATGCAGCAGGCGAGCACGGCGTTCACGACAGGCTCGGTCGAGACCTCGAAGTGGGCGGCATCATGCCCGATGCCCGCGACGTGCCACGCGCAGAGAACGTACCACGGAAGCGCGCACCAGCTGCCGAGGTAATAGCCGCGACATAGCGTTCCCCACAGCGCGATCGTGAGGCTGTAATACGCGAGCCGGGCGCTCGACGCCTTGGTGCCTTTGCCGCGCGCCTCGAAGAGGGCGGCGACCCGCTCGCGCATCACGTCGTACATCGGGTCGGCCGTGCGCCCCCGCGGCGACCTCCAGCCAAGCACGGAACTTTCACTCTCGCCACTTCCGCTGTCTGAGCCGCTGCCGCCGTCGCTCGCCTCGCCGTCCATCGCGCCGGCAGCGCTGGTGGCGACATCGCTGGTGGCGACACCGCCACCGCTGCTGCTCCTGCTGCTGTGGCCAGTGCTGCTGCTGCTGCTATTTCCCACTTCATACCTGGCAAGCACCGCCGCGGGCAGGTGCGAGAGCGGATGGTACGACTCGAAGAGAGCGGTGGCATCGGTGCCGTGCGTGAGCAGCAGAGCCGTCGGTCCGCCCGGATGGCTCGACACGAACGCGCTCAGGTCGTACTTGCGGCCATGGATGGTCGTGACGCACTCATACTGCTGCTGCTCGGAGGCGGATGAGGAGCAGGCCTGCATGCCGCCAGCGCTGCTCCAGCTGCTGCTCAGGAGGCGGCGGCGCTTGAAGGCGCGTTCGAGGCGGCGCGCCATTGCACACGAGGCCGGTGCGCCCAGGAGCGCCGCAAACAGCAAGCACGCGATCGCCCCTGTCTGCCAGAGGAGTCGCAGCCCCTCACCCAGCTCATGACCGACAGAGAGCGAGGCGACCACTGCGGTACCGCACTGCCAGAAGAGCGCGCCGCGTGCGACGCCTCTCGGTGCAGGTAGGGCCTTGCAAGAAGGATGAGATTGGCCCTTAGCGAGGCACATGCTGCCCGCGCGCGCAGTCCGGGCACTCCGTACGAAAGAGATCGTCACGGAAAGTGCCTCGCTGCTGCGGAGCGAGAGTTCGTTCGCGGACTGCATCTAGTCGAATCTGGATCGCAACCGAGGATCTCCGAGGTCAACAAAACGCCGAACGTGGCGTTCAGCTGATGGGTCCCTTTACAGTGCTGAATTATGCTGACATGCGCCACAACAAATCTATTCTACGTGTAGCGTGACCACCAAAACACGTTCATCAACCTCCCACCTCGTTGGAAAGCGCATTGTACTTTCCAGATCTCGATCGTGAGGTCTTCGATCTCCACTCCTTCGGCCTGCGTCCAGGGTGCACTTTTCTCTTTGGATCTGTTTGTCGGCCCCGTCGGCACCGCCCTCGTGTCCACTGCTCCCAAGAGTGACCTAATGTCGGAGACGAAAAATCCCGTCCGCGTCGCCATCGTCGGCTCAGGCTGCTCAGGCCTCGCCGCGGCCTATGCGCTCCACCGGAGCGGCCACGACATCAAGGTCTTCGAAAAGGACGCGCACGTGGGCGGCCACGCGCACACGCAGTACGTGGGCAAGGTGCCCGTGGACACGGGCTTCATGGTGTGCAACCACGTCACGTACCCGACCATGCTCAAGTGGTTCGAGGACGAGGGCGTCGCCATCCAGGCCTCGGACATGTCGCTCTCGGTGAGCCTCGAGGACGGCGCATGGGAGTGGGGCTCAGAGGGCCTGGGCGGGCTGTTCGCGACGAAGACGAACATGGCGTCGCCCGCCTTCTTGCGCATGTTGCGCGAGATGACCACCTTCAAGGCCGATGCCGAGGCCTTCCTCGCCTCGCCGCCCGCCGACAAGAATTCCGTCAGCCTCGGCGACTTTCTGCGCGAGAAGCGCTACTCGACGTACTTCGTCGAGCGGTACCTCGTGCCGGCGTGCGCGTCGATCTGGTCGGTGCCCGCGGCGCGCGTGACGGAGTCGCCCGCCTACTTCATCCTCGAGTTCATGGCCAACCACCACATGCTCCAGGTCTTCAACCGTCCTCAGTGGTACACAGTGCGCGGCCGCTCGGCGGACGGTTACATCGCCAAGGTGACGGCGGCCTTCAAGAACAAGATCGTGACGAGCGCGGAGGTGACCGGCGTGAGCAAGCTTGCGAGCGGCTGGAAGCTCACCATCAAGACGCCAGATGCCATCCGTGACGAAACCTTCGATCAGATCATCTTTGCATGCCATGCGCCAGATGCAAAGACCATCATGGGGAGCGCGGCGAGCGCGGCCCAGTCGCAGTGGCTCGACGCGTTCGCGTACCAGACGTCGCAGCTGTACCTGCACCAAGACCCCGCCCTCATGCCCAAGCGCAAGGCGTGTTGGGCCGCGTGGAACTTCCTGGGCACCGACGAGGCACGTGGCGTCGCGGTCACCTACTACCTGAACAAGCTGCAGAAGCTCGAGCTGGAGCATCCGGACGTGGGTCACGTCTTCGTCACACTCAACCCAGCCAAGCCGCCCGCGGCCGAGCACGTCGTGTCCGCGTGGCGCACGTCGCACCCGGTGCCCTCGATGGCCTCGCGCAATGCTGCCGCCAACGCGGCCGCGGTTCAGGGCGAGCGCGGCGTCTGGTTTGCGGGCGCTTACCTCGGGTATGGATTCCATGAGGATGGAACACAGGCGGGGTTCAACGCCGCTGATATGCTGCTCAAGGCGCTCGGCGACACGACGGCACGCAAGTTCCCGCTGCCGGTCGTGCGCGTGCCCGCTGCTGTGAAGGCTGCCGCCGCCGCCAAGGCCGCGGCGCTCGGCAAGGCGCTCGAGCATGCGGTCACCGATTCCTCGGAGGTAGCAGTCGCGTCACCGGGACTGCTCTCTCGCGCGGTGGCCACGGGCGCTGGCTACATGCTGACCGCGATGAACGGCCTGCTCCGGGCCCAGGTGCTCTCCTTCCTACGCTCCTTCGTCTTGTCCGGCTGCCTCAAAATCAAGGAGTCCAATGGCGATACGATCGTCATCGGCGATACCGCCTCTCCCCACAAGGCGACGATCATTGTCAAGCGAGAGGACTTTTGGCGGCGCATCGCGCTGCGGGCGGACCTCGGGCTGCCCGAGGCGTACTTCCACTTCGACATCGACACGCCCGAGATGCGCGACATTCTCGAGGTGCTAGCACTCAACCGCCAGGGTTAGGGTCATTTCTTCTCTCATTCTCCTCTTTTGACCCCTAACCCTCACGTCCTCTCAGGTGCTCGCACTCAACCGCCATCGGCTCGTCAAGCAGGGTCGCTCGATGCGCCTCTTTCAGGGCATGAGCACTGCGGTCGTCGGCTCGGCGATGGCGTACTGGCAGCACCTGGCCCAGCACAACAAGGTGGGCAACACGGCGACCAACATCGGCAACCACTATGATCTCTCAAACGACATGTTCAAGACCTTCCTCTCGGACGACATGTCGTACTCGTGTGCGTACTGGAAGCACGAGGGCGAGTCGCTGCAGCAGGCGCAGATGAACAAGCTCGACCTGCTCATCTCGAAGCTGAAGCTTGAGAAGCATCACACGGTCCTCGAGATCGGATTCGGGTGGGGCGCGCTCTCGATTCGGATCGCACAGTTGGTGGGGTGCAAGATTGTAGGCCTGACGCTCTCGCATGATCAGAAGGCCGAGGCCGAGATGCGTGTAGCCAAAGCGGGCGTGTGCGACCTGATCCAGTACCACTACACCGACTATCGCACGTTCCATGAGAGCAGCGGTGGGCGCACGTTCGACCGCGTCGTCTCGTGCGAGATGCTCGAGGCCGTGGGGCACGAGTACCTGCCCGACTTTTACAAGGCAGTGGACGAGCTGATGGCGCCGCATGGCATCGCTGTCGTGCAGGTGATCACGACCCCAGACGACCGTTACGAAGACTACCGTCACTCGGCCGAGTTCATCAATGTGCACATCTTCCCTGGCGCGTGCTGCCCCTCGTTTGGCGCGCTCACCGCCGCGTGCACCGCCGCCTCGAGCTTGACCGTCGAGCACGTTCAGAATATCGGGCCGCACTACGTGCCCACCCTTGCGCAATGGCGTCGTAACTTCATGGCGAATCAGGAGAAGCTCAAGAAGCTCGGCTTTGATGACGCCTTCATCCGCAAGTGGGAGTACTACTTCCACTACTGCGAGGTCGGGTTCAAGCTGCGCGTGCTCGGCGACCTCCAAATTGTCTACTCGAAGGCGGCGAACCTCGACCTCAACGACAAGGTCGAGACTGAGCTGTGCGAGACCTCGCGTGGTCTCGAGCACTTCATGGACACGAACGCCTCCTCGACCCCGATCCCGTACAGCTCGAACATGGGCGCCTTCATGGGTCCGTATACGCCTCGGCTGTGAAGATGGGCATTTCTGTGTGCATTTCTGTGGGATAGGCTATGACCCAAAGGGTGTGATCGAGGTCCGGGACGTGAGGTCTGATGCGCGCCAGCCGGCGGCGCCTCTTTGGACTGGACCCCGGGGCATTCCATTCGAGAACGCACCCGCCTCCAGGATGACTTGCAGTGGGGTTTTGTGGCTTTGTGGGCGGAGACTCGGGCCTCAGCGTTTGCTCTCCAGAGTCCAGTGTTCAGTCGTTGCGCGTTTTGAAGATCCCGAGAGCGCATATTTGTGGCGGCGCTCCGTTGGTGTCGTAGGCAAAGCGGTTTTAGACTATTAAGACGCTGACATGCACACATGGCATGGCGGCCGTACCGTGCACAGTACCTCAACACGTCAGCCGCGCGGGCCTATTCCCCGGCTATCGCTTCGTGTCGACGTACGACGTCGTCGTGCGCGCGAAGCCGCGAGCGCTCACGTCATACATAACCGCTCGTACGCCGGGACCGCGGGAGGTCGGAGCCCGCGTACGTTACGACGCGATGGGACGTCCCGTCCGGTTCCGGTCTGACTCCGCGTTCTGGACTGCGTCGATCTACACTCCGGCACTCTTCCCGTTCATTCGGTACTAAGATTTTGATTACATTAAAACGCCAGAGGTGACGCACTCAGGAGCGGTCCTGTGTAGGCTGTAGCACACGTCCGGATCCCCGTGCGCAATGATGTCTAAAACTCTTCAAAACTCTGCACGCATCGACCGATGCCGGCTTTACTGATGCTATTTACGAGCAGCGTAGCTTCTCCGATCTCCGTCGGTTAGTGATATCAGTGGACAGTCCGGAGTGCCACGGTTTGGATAAAGAGCGGCTAAACTCACCAGAAGCGCGCGGTGGCCGTATTGTTGGAGATGCAAGTTGGCTTTGTGCACCAGTCGCGTCCATCCGTCGTCACGTACGCTAGGCGTCGAAAATCGCCAGGTGTGGTCGTGCGCAGTTGCAGAGCCAGGCGCGGCATGTTGCCGTACATGCTGCCTGCAATGAAGCGTGCACGCGAGAGGAGCAGCAGCTCGAGCAGTGCCTCTACCAAGATGTCTGCTTGCGAGCGGTCTGCAGCACTTGCGAGCTCGATCCATGCCTCTGTGTCGTACTTGCTTCGATTGAGCCGCAGGAACACTATTTCAAATTGAACTTGCGCGCGCATGACTTCTGCCTCTTCAATAATGCTGGCAGAGTCTGTAGCCAAGAAGACTCGCGCTCCCGGCTGCAGCACCGAATGTGCAACTAGGGGCTCCAGTCCCTGTCTCAGCGAGCGGACGCACTTTCGCACCTCTGCTTGATGCGGCCTTGCCTTGGGCCCACAGGCATCACCCATGCGCATATGCAAGCCCGCGTCGAATGCTACCGGGGGCACCCACCCGAGCTTGCGCCCATCCCCGGCTGGCCTCGTCGCCAGACTCAATGCACGGCGACTCTGCTCCAGCCAATCATACTGCAGGCGCGTTGAATTGGGCTGAGTCGCCGAGTCGCCGATCATCAAAGTAGATTTGCGCATGCCCTTCAACATTTCGCGCAAGGCTGGATGCTGCCGCACACGCTCTGCGATTGCTCCGCGCACGCGGATGACGTACGTGGTCAGCGCCTGCCACCACCAAAGCACTCCGTGGTCGCGAAAGGCGTCCGGGACGTCGCTGTACGCGATCCCTCTCGCCAGCATTCGCAACGAAAGTTCCGTGTCAAACACACGCTTGCCAAGTCCGACTCGCTCCGCAGCGAGAGCAACGGAGCTGTTGCGGGACAGCTCGACCAAAGACTGCATCCGCCATTGCTCCGACTTACTCTCCAAGAGCTCTTGGCACGCTGACGGCCAAAATATGGAGCGATGCGATGCACCAGGAAAACCATCTAGCCAATGCCATGCCGTCTCCATAGTGCGGCCTCGTATCAATGATGAGCGGTCGCCAGCCCACTTGCCCGATTTTCCTTCTGGCGTGCGGACCGGCGGAAGCAAGAGAAGCTGCCGACCCTCATTTGTGGCACGCATGGCAATCGCCATCGCGCGCACCAAGTAGTTGATATCGTTAGCAATGCCAAGAACTGTCAAACGGTGCACAACTAATGGCGTCACTCCCAGCACGCACTTTTGTCGATGCACGCCTTCGATGTGAGCGTAAGCACGTTGTAGAGCCGCACTGTCCCCATCCGTGGTCCCAGCTATCTGAAATGGCGGTAGCACGTGAAACCGTCTCGGATCACTCTGTGCAGCCAAGTCCTTGGCAGTGTAGCGCACCATGGGTTGCGCGAGACGCGCAGGCAGTACCGGTACCGGTAAAAAACCGGTATGTTTCGGCGCGCGACGACGCTCCGGCCTCCGGCCTTTCTGAGCACACTGTGAGCTGCAGTGACGAGTGAGCAGGATGATGTGGATTTGTGGTTTCATCGTGGAGAAATATCAAATAACCGCGTGTGCCTATGGCGTTTTCAGACATCATCTTTGCTTGAACTTACAGAGATTGCACCAATTGCCCCAGGACAGACACATCCACAGGGTCAACTTTGGCCTTCCTCTCCGCACATTGCTTGTGTCCGAGCACAGTGCCGCGGTGTGCCTATTTGTGGTGCCCTGGCGTCAAAGCCAAGCGTCGAGAGCGCGATCCGCGATGCAGTGATCGGAACGAAGTTCTCCAGAACGCCTCGCCTGACGGAGGTGATCCGCCTGTTGGCTGGCGCTATCATGATTCGTTCCGGCACTCCTGGCGAAGTACATCTCGTTGTTCTTCTTCACTCTAGCCGAGGAATTTCAAGATCTTGTTGAAGTCGTTGCCCGCAAACTTTTCGACGACCTTGCCATCCGAAACCAGCAAGATGGTGGGCACGTAGCCCGTCGAAAACTCGGGCGCTTTCAGTTGGTCCCAGTCGCCAATCGCAAACGCCGCTTGACCCTCGAATTCGTCACTCCCGAAGGTCTGCGAAAACTTTCCGGGATTGCATCCGCCTCACCAAGTGGCCGAGAGGTACACGACAGCCTTGCCGCCCTTTGCGAAAAGGGCCTGCAGCCCTGCTTTGTCAGCAATTTGGACGACGGTCATCTTCTGGTTCGCGTGCGGCGGTTTGCACGTTCGTGAGGCGTTGAGGCGAGATGAGTGTGTGAATAATCTGTGAATATTGGTGACAATGCCCTTGGTCACACGAGATTGCTGTGAAGGAATTCTCGTGTGAAGAAAGATGTACATCGTGTATTAACATTGAAGAAAGATGGCGGCAGTAACTCGCTCGCCGACCACTTGGCTGCTGCGGTTCCTGCTTGCGTTTGGAGTTGCGTTGCTATTTGCGTGCCTCCCGCTGACGCAAGCCACGCTCCATGCCAGTAAGCTACAGACACCGGCTCCAGGAATCTCCACAGCGTCAAATCCACGGCCATCGCTGGTGCTGCCGCCGCTGCCGATTCGATCGCCACTAGGGTCTTCAGCCCTTCATCGCACGGCTGCAGTAGCATCAGGTGCCTCGCCCAGCCCGGTTGGATTGCGAATCGCGGACGAGACCTCAGCTTACGGTGAGGACGATGGTGAGGCAGCCCAAGATGAACCGGCCATGCCAGAAACCCCAACGTCGCAGTGCCTGCATGGCGGTGCGCTTGGCAGCAGCGCGTCGGACGTCAGCTTCGACCTCGTAATCCTCGTGCTCTCGAGCCGTCAGAAGCAGTTCAGCCCGGCGCGGCGGCGCGAGGCTGTCCGGCGCAGCTGGGTGCGCGACGTGGCAGGCTCGTTGGGTGACCCGAAGGCGAGCGCTGCGGAACTGTGCGCGGTGCGTCACTACTTTGTGGTCGGTGGCGGCCGGGGTCGCCCGCACGTATGGCATGACGACGTGCTTGTGCTGCCGGTGGCCGATGGTTACACGCAGATCCTCCACAAGGTGATGACCCCTGATGACCCCTGATGACCCCTGATGACTCCTGATGACTCCTGATGAATCCTGATGACCCCTGATGACCCCTGAAGACCCCTGATGACCCCTGATGACTCCTGATGACTCCTGATGACACCTGATGACTCCTGATGACTCCCGAGATGGTTACACGCGGATCCTCCACAAGGTGATCGGCGCGCTGCGCTGGGCGCTCGTGCACCTCCCTTTTAAATATGTGCTCAAGACCGATGACGATTCATTCGTGTGCGCGGCACGGCTGCTCGAGCTGCTGCGCGCGCTGCCGCGTGAGCGTGCCTACGTCGGCGTCGTCAACCTTCACCACAAGGTCATCACCGCGCCACAGCAGGACGCGAAGTACGAGAGGTGGCGCGACCCCGCGTACGTCGTTCTCTTTAACCGAACAGTCTACGCTCCGTATATGCAAGGGGCGGGGTACGCGCTCTCGGCCGATCTGGCAGCGCTCGTGGTGCGTCAGGCCGACACACTGCCCACCCTGCCGGCAGTCGAGGATGCCTTCATCGGCGCAGTCCTCGACGGGAGCGCTACACCTCTCAACCGGCCGGCGAATTTCCGTCACAAGAACCGCGATGACTATGCGGTGACTGTATGCGAGGAAGACACGGAGTTCGTCCTCCTGCACAAGCTCGACGAGACCGAGCTCGCGCGCTGCCACGCCGCCACCCAACGCCGACGATCGGAGCGCTGCCCGCGTGGCCCGTGCGCCTGCCGCTCGCTCGGGCACACGCCGCGACGCCCGAAGCGGCTCATCGCGACGTTCGAGCAAGCGGCCCAGCGGCAGGCCGAGAGGGTGAAGCGTGAAACTCCACAGTTGTCCCACAATGGATGAGATTTGGCTTACCGGTGGTTGTTTGTAACGACCGAACAAAATTGACATGAGGCCCTCGTTGGACGTCCTTCTTCTCCTGTCGGGGTTCGATCGCTCGTGCATGGAGTTGGAACCCAATGGGCCAAAACAACTCCGTGCCGAAGCCCACCGCGAGTGGCGGCGCTTCGCCTGAGGCAAAGAGCTCCTCATCGGTGGCGTACACAACCCCTCAGAAGCAGCCTCGTGCTGGCAATGAGGTGCCCTGGTCGGCGTCCACGGCAGCGGCCTTGGGGACGATGGACGCGACCAGTGCTGCAGGCGACGTCCGATGGCACTGGTCGGCGTCCACGGCAGCGGCCTTGGGGACGATGGATGAGAGTGGAGGGCGCTGGTCAGCGTCCACGGCAGCGGCCTTGCGGACGCTGGACCCGAGCATATCCACTAGCCCTGTGAGAGCGATGACGATGAGCCGAATTCAGACGCCCTCCAAAGCCCCCAGCCCAGCCAAACCGCCGAGTCCAGTCAAAGCGCCGAGCCAGGCTAAGACGCCAAGCTCCGCGATCGCCTACGCGCCCAGCCCGGCCAAGGCGCCGAGCCAAGCCATGTTGCCGAGCCCTACAAAGGCGTCTTCCCCGAGGGCCGAGGAGACGAATGACATGAGTGCCGATATCTCCAAGGTGCTCTTGCGCCGGCAGCAGCAGGAGTACCGCTTGCGCCTCGAGCAGCAGTGGGCGCGCAAGCAGCGAGGCGACTCGCCTTTGCCCACGCTGCGCAGAGACGAGGACGGCAGACCGGAGCGCCCGAAGGCGGCATCGAAAATCAGCAGGTCCGCCAGTCAGTCCGCCAGCCCGCCACCGAGCCTGCCACCGAGCCGGCCAGGATCGGCCGAAAAGAGCGGGAGCAAGAACGCGACCTCCGTGGTGCGCCGCGCGTTCCACAAGAGCAGCGAGGCCGCCTTGGAGAGTGCGGCGCAGCTGCACCGGACGGTACTTGAGCTCGGGCTGCCCGTCTCTCAGGAGGGTTATGCGCAGGCGGCGACGATCCTCCGTCGCAAGTCCAAGGTGCCTGCGAACCGGCTGGTCCAAGGCATTCAGCAGCTCGGTACGGCGCTCGAGGTGCTGCAGGCGGGGGCACGCGGGTACCTGGCTCGCCGCGCGCAGCATGCCGAACGGCTTCGGACGGCCGCTGGGATGCGAGCGCGAGAAGCACTCGCTCACCTGTTCACAGGGCCCGCGTTCAACTCTTGGAAGTGCCGAACGGATTTCAAGAGGTCGCCCCGGAGCGCCGCGATGCGCCGTGTGATCGGTTCGCTGATCTATCGACGGGAGGCAAGGGCATGGGGCGCGTGGATAGGGATGCTCGCGGAGCGCGAGCGCACCCGACGGCTCGCGCGGCGCGGCCTAGCTGCGCTCTGCCAGAGCGGCAAGCGAAAGAGCTTCTCGAGCTGGTGCTGGGCGGTGGACGAGCACTATCGCATGCTGGAGCTGCTCGATCGGAGCATGGGCTCGTTTGCGCATCGGAGCGCGGCGGCGGCTTGGCGGGCGTGGCAGTCCAGCATCGAGGAGCGCGAGCGCCAACTTGGGGCGATGCACAAGAGCCTCGGGCACATGATCCATCGCGGCCTCTCGCGTGGCTTCGGCGCTTGGTTGTCGTCCCTCGCCGAATGGAGGGTGCGGCTGATCCTCATGCCGGCGGCCATCATGATCCAAAAATGGGCCCGAGGCAAACGGGGCCGGGCCAAAGCGCATCTCGTCCGCGCCGGCCGCCACGCGCGCCAATGCGTCGAGCGGGAGGCCGCCGCCGCGGTCATCACAGCGAGCCTCATCATCGTGCGCAACCGAAGCATGCTCTCGAAGGGCGTACTCGCCATGCGGCTCGCCGGGCGCGAGGCGCTCCTTCGCAAGCTGCAGCAGCACAATCACAGCATCATGCAGCAGCAGGCGCGCGCGCAGATCGTGCTCGCGCGCTGGGCGCGCCGGTTTGTGGCGCGCCGCGAGCTCGAGCGCCGACGGATGCTCGAGCGCTCCATACAGCCTCAGCCCCTTCTCGGCCCGTTCCACGACATCGACGTGTTCGCGCCCGTGGAGCAGCAGGAGTACTTTTCGGCCACTCCGGCGCTGCGGCTCCACGACCCGATGCATACCCCGATGCGTTCCACGGGCGCCGGCGGCAACATGAGACCGGCGAACGAAGCGCCTGCGACGGAGTTTGAGTACTTCGACGATGTCCTGACCGTCGAACAGCTCAAGCTCCTGGACGACTTCGTCGAGCAGCGCATCGGGTTCATGCGCACGGAGTGCTCGGTGCGCGGCGCGCCCCAGATCAGCTTCTATTGCTACCGCGGACGCGCGTCGCCCGCGCAGTTCCCCTTTTTGCCAGCCTCCTCGAGCCTCGAGCCCACGACGACGCCATTGACCCTCGCCGCCGACGGCGCTCGGCACGGCGCTCGGCGCGCGCAAGAGGCGCGTATGCGACACGAGATGCGTGGCCTCGCTATCCATCGCCCGACACGGCGCGTGCTCTGCCGGCCGTACCACAAGTTCTGGCACGCGGGCCAGCGGCCCGAGCAGTCGGAGCGGGAGCTCTCCGAGCTGCTGGCTGCACCCGCGCTCCCGATGCTCGAAAAGGTCGACGGCGTCATGGTGCAGGGTTTCGTCATTGAGGGGCGCGTGTATCTCGCCACGAGATCCGGTCGGACGAGCGCGGCCATGGAGGCCGAGTCGCACCTTCGGGGCGATGAGGGGCAGCGCTGGGTGCGCCTGGCCGCCGTCGCTGTCGATGCGGGCTACACGCCGCTCTTCGAGTTCTGCCCGGCCTCCTCGCGGCCATCCGGTCCCGAGGCGGCGACGCTCATCTTGTCTGCCCTGCGACACCGACGGAGCGGCGTGTACATGCCGTACGCTCGCGTCGCCCACCTCGGTGCTCGCTTTGGCGTGCCCGTGGTGCCCTCGCTCGGCATGTGGCATCCTCCCATGACGCTCTACAGCCATGGGCCCGACCACCAGTCGGTCTCGGAGCGCTTGCAGGCCGTGCTCCGCTCGATCCGCGCGCAGCTGGACAGCGCTCTGCTGCGCTACCCAGTGGGGGGGTGCTTGCTGATGCTCCCCTCGGGCCTGATGCTCAAGGTGAGCACACCTTCGAATTACGCGACCTCGGTGCAAGGCTCACCCTCGAAGATGCACGGCGTGCTGCAGTCAGACGAGGAGGTGTCGCTGCTCGCGAGCCGCGCTGGTCGTGCGTTGATTCATGATGCGCAGCTCGCCGAGGCTGTGAATGTGCTGCTCGCCTGTGCCACGGATGCGGCCGCCTCGCCGAACGCGACGCAGTGGCGCGTCGGGCGCTGGAGCCAGCAGCCGTCCCGCTCGCGGCTTTCGCAGGCCGCGTCGGTCGTCGTCCAAACTGCAGACGTGCTGCGCCTCAGTGCGGGCCAAGCTGCGCCTCAGGATGCACACGAGCTTGCCGAGCGCACCCTCGCCGATGCGCTCGAGCTGTGCCTGCACATCCTGCGCGCCCAAGGATCGCCTGGGCTGCACCGGGGGAGCTATCCGGTGACCGAGCTGCATGCGCTCCTCGCTGAAGAGATCGGCCTCGTGCCGTCCGATGGTGTGCGCTCACCGCTCATCTTGCACCAGGCTCGAGTTGCATGCAATCTGAGCCACACGGTGGGCGGTACCTTGGTAGGTGCTGCTGCTGCTGCGCCTCCCACGCAGTCGGTGGGCGGTACCTTCGTAGGTGCTGCTGCTGCTGCGCCTCCCACGCAGCCGTGGCCTGTCCAGCAGCCCAAGAGCAGCGCGCCGTCGTGGGCCAAGACGCAGCCAGACAAGCACGCAGCAGCGCCTGCAGGCACCTTCGACACCCCATTACTCGCGAGCATGCTGGCGGGCTTCTCGCGCCCGAGCAGTTTCGCCAGATACTGAACCGACGTCATCGACCTCCACAATCTGCCGAACCTCCTCCATACGGCTGTACATTCACACCACGATGATTCGGCAGGCGCGATACAAGGCTCGCTCCTCCTCGTCTACCCACTACCGTCAGTTTCGTCTCTGCCTGGCTCCCCTGCGCGCATGACATTGTCAGACTGTGTCCTGGAGCTGGACTCGTATCCCAACACGAAACGCGGGCTCGAGCGGCATGTTTGCCCATGCGGTCTCGAGCACTCTTCCTGCCTCTGAGTGAGATACGCGCTCGTGAGGTCGTCGCAAAACCCAGGAGGCGGAAGAGCCGGGAATGTAGCGCGTTCGCCGGCTGGACGACACGCCGGCGCGCCCCGCCTCGCCCGCCGTGCGCGGCGCGGCGTGGCGTGGGCGGCGTGGCGTTATTTTGTCGAGCGGTTCATCCCATGCGATTTAATTTTTAACACTGCGCTGGACTCGTATCAGAATAGACAATTGTTACTTGTGTCGTCTGGCTCATCTCGCCGCTCGCCACATCCTGCACCCTCAGGGCTCAAGACTTGTATTCAGACACCAGCCCCGGTTCGTCCGCCCCGATGCCCGCGGCGAACGCGCACACTCAGCATGCCGATTGAGAGGGGGCCCCGGGGAGTTCAGAGTCGATGATGCTGCGGCGGAGAGCGCCGCCCGCAACGGCCGCCTGATGATATGCCAGCCCCCTCTTTCCGAGTCCCTACCCCCCTTTGGCCATGAACCAGCCGCGACGCCGCCTGGTGCGTGCCGCGGCCGAGAGCGAGTCCTGTGGGGACTCGGCCGCAGAGCCAACGTACACACACACACGTCAGGGTTCGGTCCCCGTGCTGCCTCCGCCTCAGTACTTCTTGACCTTCGTGGAGGCCTTGAGGATGGCGCGCAGCTCGTCCGCCGACGGCTCGCCGGGGATCGAAACCACCTTGGGCGCGGGCGCGGGCGGCGGCGGCGGCGGGGG
>PJAB01000680.1:0-22141 GCA_002887195.1 Chrysochromulina parva | reverse complement strand
ACACCCTTCGTTTTCTGGTCCGTCTACCTCAACTTCGGCCTGAAACGCTTCGATAGCGGCATCGTCGTGTTCCCTTTGGCAGCGCTCTCCGCTGCCATCGCTCTCTGTCGGCCGACTTGGCCGCCAGCGCGTTGGATCTCATTGATGGGCTGCTTGCTGCCGGCGATCGCCTACCTTGGTGGCGTGGCCATCATCGCGTCGGGTCTGGTCTCTGGAGCAATCCTGTGCGCGTACTTCCTCGTCGCGGGCACAACATGGCTCGTGCTCGCGATGATTGGATACTTCGTGAGCGGCCAGTCGACGAATGACGGGGCAACAGCCCGGCTGGTGCCGCCCACTCCGACGGGCTGATCTGCCCCCGCGTGTTCTGGCGGTTTTCAAAGTCCAAAATCCTACATTCACGCCGCATTCACACCACCACGCGCAGAAGAACCGAGCGAGGGCGGGCGCGGCGCCCCCCTTTTTCTTCACCTCTTCGTCGGCAAGATCTGCCCCCACACCGTCGGCCACATGAAAAAGTCTGAGATCATGCTACTCAAGGCACTCTTATTATCTCTCGGGACGCTCACGCGAGCGGTGTGCGAGCCGTGGTGCACTTCGCCGTGCACCGAGCTCAACGGAGACGTGTCGTACGAATGCAGAGACTGCCCTGAGACCACACATGCTTGCTATCCGGGTGCGGAGGGCTTCAGCACATGGGAAGAGCGCGCGGCCGCCAAGGAAGCGCGTTCCTACAGCTCGAACAGCGCCCTCACAACGGCGGGCAGCGCCTCGAGCGCCTCAAAGGCGGTCGACCAATTGTATCCCGACTGTCACACGCTCCGGTGTATACGTGTCCGACAGAGGTTACGCATCGAGCTCCAGCGCAAGGAGCAAGGCGGCGGCGCACTGAGTGTCGAGGCGCCTGCACGGCAGTGCGCGCGCGCGCCTCGGAAGCTCCGGCGCGTGGCACGAGCCGGGGGCCGCGAGGCCAAGTTCCTCAGGCCACGTCACGACGGACTGACAGCCGGAGGCAAGCTGGTCAAGTGTGAACTGCAGCGCATCAGCTACGGCGAGCTGCGGAATCTCAGCCTCGAGGAGAGGCAAGCGCTCTTCGAAAGGCCCACGATCATCACCGGCATGATCGACGACTGGATTGCTCGGCGCAATTGGACTGGTGCGTGTTGCTTGTTGTTTGTTTGCGGCTTGACTGCGTAGTGATTGCCTGCTGATTGTATGTTGCTTTCCCCCCCCCGTTCCATGCAGACCCGCGTGCCTTCTCGGCGCGCTTTGGCCACCATCGTGTGCTGGCCAAGCGCGCGGGGTTCGGATGGACACGCGCCGCAGAGATGGTCCCGCCGGTAGACGTGCACACGTCGGGTGCGTCCATCTCCGTGGCGGAGCTCGTGCAGCATACCGAATCGGAGCACATCATCGTACTGGACGAATTCGGCAAGGGCGCCAAGGAGGATGAGCTCCTCAGTGACCTCGGCACCGAGTACTCGCACCCGGAGGTGTTTGAGTGCGCGTCACAGTGCCGCGTCTTCTCCTTTGGAGGAGGCCACCGCGGCGTTCAGGTGATTGCGTCTGAGTGCGTCCGAGTGCGTCTGAGTGCGTCTGATTGCATCTTCTCGCGAGCACAGGTGATGAAACATGGGGCTGCATGGCTCATATGGCATGCAAGTGCTCACCACGGCGCCTCTCCCCACAGGTGATGCAACATGGGGCTGCATGGCTCGGGCTCGTCTCGGGTGCCAAGCTGTGGCACGTGGCGGCGCCGCACCTGCCGCGCCCCTCGAACCGAGAGTGCGAGCACAACGGGCGCATTGACTATGTCACCGCGAAGGCCGAGGGTGTCGAGCACTGCTTGATGCTGCCGGGTGAGACGATTTGGGTTCCAGACAATTGGTGGCATGCCACCTGCAACCTCGACCCTTATACGATAGGCCTGGGCGGCCAGTTGTGGCTGCCGGGGCAAGAGAAGAACTTTGCGCTTCGGAGCGAGAGGCCGCCAATTGAATGGACGCCCTCTTATGGGCCGGAGGTATGCGCTTGATGCTCTCTGGCTGACTCCCTCATCAGGTGGACCACGTCCTTGATTGCCTCCCTCATCAGGCGGACCACGTCCTTGATTGCCTCCCTCATCAGGTGGACCACGTCCTTGATTGCCTCCCTCATCAGGCGGACCACGTCCTTGATTGCCTCCCTCATCAGGTGGACCTTCCGGACCAGCCGTTGCCCGACAGGCACACGCCGATCATCTTCGATCCATCAGACCTCGTGGAGGTTGAGGAGGTGGTTGAGGACATGCAGTCGGTTGGAATTGAGGCCGGAGGCGCGCAGAAGGGTGGCATGGGCGGCATGGGCGGCATGGGCGGCATGGGTGGAATGGGGGGAATGGGGGGCATGGGGGGCATGGGGGGAAGGGGGGGCATGGGGGGCATGGGCGCCCAGGGCGGCACGAGCACGAGATCCAGCCCCCCTCCAGGGATGATGACCCTGAGCGAGGCCATCGCAGCCGGCATCAACGTCCCTGCCGAGATGCACGCGTGGTCCCACATTCCCGAGCACGAACGGTACATTCGAAGGGCGAACCCTGACGAAACACTGACGAACTCGTGACGAACCCTGACGAAACACTGCCGAACCCTCCTGCCCACCAACGGTGCCTTCATCCCTCGCACGAGGGCGAACCCTGACGAAACACTGACGAGCTCGTGACGAACCCTGACGAAACACTGACGAGCCCGTGACGAGCCCGATACCCACAGGTACATTGATCCCTCGCACGTGGGAGCTGGGATGGAAGGGTCTCCCAAGACCGGGCGCTTCAAGCTGCCGGGGGCGTACAAGACGAAGGGATGCGACCTGTGGCGAATGGACGCTCGGAAGACCGAGGTGGCTGCGACTAGAGGCCACTGATTGCCTCTGATGGCCTTTGATGGCCTCGTTCTATAGTAATTGCCGCTGATGGCAGGCGACGCGCGAGCTGCTCAAGGAGGCTGAGTGGCCTTGCATGCAAGTGCTCACTGCAGCGCGTCGCACTGTGGCAGGTGACACGCGAGCTGCTCGAGACGGCTGAGTGGCCTTTCATCATCGACGGCCTCACCAATAATTGGACCAATCTGCAAGGATGGACCCGCGACGTGATCCTGCAAGAGCATTTCCACAGCCCTTTCCAACTGCACGACACGTACAATAAGAGCCTGGGCGAGTTGCTTGCTTGGGAGGGAAAGTACCACATGGGGCACGCCGTCTACCCTGCTCATGCATGCTATTCGGACCCATGGCGGCCGTACTCTCCCTTCCTATTCGAGCAGGTGATTGCCTCGTGATTGCCTCTTGATGACCTCTTGATGGCCTCGTGATGGCCTCAGATTGCATCGAGATTGCATCGAGATTGCCTCGTGATGATTGCCCAGATCGTGGCATCATATGATTGCGTCATAATTGCCTCATGACTTCCAGATCGTGGCATCGTATGTTTGTGTCATGTTGGCCCTCCTCATTGCTTCCCTAATTGCCGTCCTAATTGCCCTCCTCATTGCTTCCCTAATTGCCGTCCTAATTGCCCTCCTCATTGCTTCCCTAATTGCCGTCCTAATTGCCCTCCTCATTGCTTCCCTCGCCCCAGATTGCCAAGGGCTCGTATCACGTGCCCCCCTACTTCCAGCCCATGAGCACCTTCCAAATGGGGATTGGTTCGGGGCTCGGCGTGGGCGTGCCGCCTGAGAATCACCCGGCGTCGTGGTTCGCGGCGGTCGTCGGACGGAAGCGCTGGCTTCTGCATCCGGACAGGTGATTGGCGATTGGACACTGATTGCATCCGGACAGGTGATTGGACACTGATTGCATCCGGTCGCCACTCATCGCCTCTGATGATGCCACTCATCGCGCTGCTTCCCCCTTGCTGATTGCCTCCTTCATTGCATGCTGATTGCCTCGCGCTGCTTCCTGCTGCTCCGATATCATCACAGCGAGACCGAACCGCCCGAGATGATGGCACGCCATGTGCGCGATCCGGCCGACCAGTGCAGGCCACATCAGGCCAGTCGGCGGACGAGTACCCTCGAGTGTGTGCAGCAGCCGGGTGAGGTCATCTGGGTCCCCAATTATTGGTGGCATGAGACGTGTGGCATGGACGACTTCTCCGCGGGCGTCGGCGGCATCACCTACAAGGGCTGCTGCAAGGATATGGAGCAGCCTGCCAGAGACTGCAAGCGCGATCGGGGCGGGTATGCCATCCATGACATCCCGCACTGCCAGCAGCATGCGTGCGGCACGCTCTGAGAAAAGCCAAAGCGGGCTTTGGTGAGCCGATCGAGCATGATGTGACTGTATCCATCTGGACTTGCGGGGGAGTTGTGTTTCGCATCGAATAAGTGCATCGATGGAACACGAGCGAGTACTCATTACTTGTCTTGACCGAGGGCAGCGGAGCCGATTCGCTTTGAGACGGGGAGGCAGCGTAGTGGGTGCGTAAGGAGGTGCACACAGCGTGTGTGTGTGTGCGAGTGTTGCACAGCATGTGTGTGTGTGAGTGCGAGTGCGGAGCGTGTGTCAGTGAGTTTGACTCACTGATGCATGCACTGATGTGAGTGAACAACTGACAGTGACGGGCGGTCACGAGAGTGTGCGCACTGTGAAGTGAACACCGTCAGATTTGAGATTAATATCTCACTTCTCAGGGTACAAATCTGCACGGTTTGACGCGACGTGAAAACAGAGGGCGATGTCCGACGCGGGGTTGAGGCCCGGATCGCGTGCCGTGGAATCTTGTGCGCAATATCCAGACAATAATCCCTCCTCAGTCGTCTTAGTACGTCTACCCCCCCCGTTGGGACTATGTACTGTAAATCACTCAGTATCTCAGTTACTTTGAAATCAGGGTAACTATGAGTTCCACGATTTTGTGCAAATCCAGAAGATTAACATCCCTCCGCCTCCCTGACCCCCTTGGGTAAAACCGTGTCCTGTGGCTAAAAAGAACTCATAAGAGGTTCCCAAATCGGGTTACTCTAGGGGAAGGCCGCTGCCCGCTGGGTCACGGCAGCATAAATCACCCGCTTTTGATTCAATAGTTGCGCCACCTGCGCCACTTCCCCCTACCTTTTGCCGATTAACGGCACTTGGTACCCAAATCTTGTCCCCTAGTTTGCACGCTCTCGGTGGTCGGACCCCGACACGGGCATGCTGCGGCTGCGTGGCTGCGGCTGTGCCGCCAGCAAGCCAGCGCGACAGCCATCAGTGCGTCTGCCGACAGAGGGGCGGGCATCGTCCGTCCGCCGAACGCAACAAACAGACGAGTGCAAGACGGCGCTCTTCGAGGCGACGACCGACGACTGGCTGCCACCAAAGGAGAAGCACGTGCTCACGATCGTGCGGCTCGCGGGCGAGGAGAAGACGGCGGCGCAGGTGGATGCGGAGCTCACCAAGCGGCTGCAGGCGTGCCGCTCGTCGGCCTCGGCGACGGTCGCAGCCAAGGCGTTGCTCGTGCTCCGCCGCGTCGCGAGTGCAGGGCACGTCGCGTCGCTCTCCCAAGCGGTGCGCGAGCTCGCTGCGGTGTGCTGCGAGCCGCAGGGCCGGCACGCACAGGGCGAGTACGTGAGCGAGTGCGCTGGTTTCATGCGCGCGCTCTGCCAGTGGAGTGGCGTCGGAACGCTCCGCGACGCCGACGGCCACGCTGGCCGTGCGTGGGCGAGCCGCACCGTGCGCGAGCTGGCTGCTGAGTTGCCGCGACTGCAAGGGCTCACGGCCGTCGCGCTCGAGTGCGCGAGCCTCGGTTGCTCCACGAATGGCGCGCTGCAGGCGCTGCGCGTCGAGATCGTCGAGGATGCACTCTGTCTCTTCCGGCTCGAAGCGAACGCCGCAGCGACGCTGCAAGCAGGGCTGATGGCGCTGCCACTCGCGGCGGTGGCGGCGCGCGGCGGTGGCGCGCTCGAGCTTCTCGAGACGTTCATGATGCATGCGCGGCGCGCCGTCGCCCTCCACGGCGCGCTGGCCGACGACGTCTCCGGCGCCCAGCCGACCGCGGGGTTGGACGCTGTCCTCGAGCGGCGCCGGCTGTGGCCATCACCGTCGGCGACTTCCGCGCACGCAGAGGCTCCGGCGCGCGCGCGCGATGACGGCGGCGACAGCGACGACGGCGGTGGCCGCGGCGCCGTGAGCGCCGTGAGCGCACTCACGTCCGACGACGGATGGGGTATGAATCGCAGCCCACTGCCTGTGCCGTTGATGGAGGAAGTATGCTCGTCCTCTTCGCGTAGCTTGAGCTGGCGCACGACCTCGAGTGTGAGCTCCAAGCACGAGATTGCCACCTCGAGTGTGAGCTCCGAGCACGAGATTGACACCTCGAGTGTGAGCTCCAAGCACGAGATTGCCACCTCGAGTGTGAGCTCCAAGCACGAGATTGCCACCTTGTGTGCCACCCTGAGTGCCACTGATGACCCTCGATGGCCTCCGATGGCCTCCGATGGCCTATGATGACCTCTGATGACCACTGATGACCCTCGAAGGCCTGATGACTCTGATGAATCTGATGACCACTGATAACCACTGATGACCACTGATGAGCCTCGATGGCCTCCTCCATCAGGTGAGCTCCAAGAAGGAGATCCTCGCGGCGCGGCGGGGTGCCATGGCGACGGCCAAGAAGGAGGCGCGCGCGGGCAGCTCGAGATGCGCCCCTCTGCCTTGCATGCACACGCTCACCACGGTGCGCCACCCTTCTTCCCCACAGGCGCGCGCGGGCAGCTCACCAGTGGCAACACCGCCTCACGTGCCCGTCTCGGCGCCCCACGTGCCCTCCACCGCTGTGGTGGCGGCTCCGCTCGATAGGCTGGCCGCCAAGAAGGCGGTGCTCGCGGCAAAGCGTGAGTCCAAAAAGGGAGTGCATGCAAGCGCCAAGCCCGAGGAGGCCGACACCGCGCTTCGTCACAAAGCCGCGCCTCAGCTGCCACTCAACTTGCTGGCAGGGTAACGTGTTGATTGCGTGATGATGGCGTGATGGTTACGTGTTGATTGCGTTCTTGAGTACCTCTCCCTCACCAGGTATAGCTTCGTTGAGACGATTGGCGTGGGCAGCTACGCGATTGTGCGCCGTGCGCACAACCTGTGCGCCAAGGCCAACGGCTACCCCGACGAGGTGGCCATTAAGACCATCGACGTGGCGAAGGTGACGATGCATGCGCAACTGCCCACCGTCGAGGCTGAGGTGGCCTTGCTTCGCAGCCTCCACCATCCATATATAGCGAAGCTCTATGAGACGATCTCGGATCCTATCTCGGGTACGAGGAGCGTGATCCTGACCTCCTCTGCATGCATGTGCTCGTTCACAGCGTGGCGTCGCTCGTTCACAGGTACGATCAGCCTCGTCCTCGAGTACGCGGCAGGGGGCGAGCTCTACAGCCTCATCGAGCGTGGCGGCGCCATCGCGGAGGATGAGGCTGCTCTGATCCTTGCGGAGCTGCTTGACGTCGTCGGGTACCTCCACGCGCGCTCGATCGTTCACAACGACATCAAGCCTGAGAACGTCTGCTTCGTCAACGAGGCGGGTTCGATACGGCTCATCGACTTTGGGTACGCGGCGATCGTGCGCCCGAACGTGCTGCGAGGTTCGAGCTGGTGCGGCACACCCAAATATGTGTCGCCAGAGCAGCTGAGTGGCCGAGGCTTCGAGTCAACGACGCCGGGTGCGCATGACTGATTGCGACTGATTGCGTCTGATTGCGCCGGATGACCTCTGAGTACCATTGATAGCCTCTCCCCTCGCGCTCTTTCTGTTGCCTCGCACTGATTATCATTTGAGGACCATTGATTGTGTCCGTCGGCTCGCATTCATTAGCCTTTGAGGACCATTGATTGTGCCCTCCGGCTCGCAGATATGTGGGCGCTCGGCGTGACGCTCTTCACGATGTTGTGCGCCTTCCCTCCGTGGGGTGCCGACGACGAGGCGGTGCTGCACCGGCATATCTTAGGCGGCGAGTACAGCTTCCCTTCACCGTGGTGGGATGACATCTCCGCGGAGGCGAAGAGCATGGTGCGCGGCCTGATGACGGTCGATTACGAGAGGAGGCTCACTGCGGAGGACGCGGCGAGGCATGAGTGGCTCTCGACTAGTTGGGAGTCTTGTTGAATGCAGTTTGTAACAAGACCCGTTGTTCCCACAGCGTTGCAGTTTTCATACGTTAGATCTATGTAAGTCGAATTTTCCAATTTCATTCGCCGACCGGCACATGGTCATGGACATGCCGTCGGCGGCGTCTCGTCTACTATTTTTGTATAATAGGAAGCCATGATAATAGCAGACCTGAAAACTCGAGAGACGGGCGACGTGAGGGGGCCCGGTCCCCGCTTGTGTCCGCGCTCTCGGACGTCGCGTCGCCGCACTCAATTGGCCGCACTTCGTTGTTCCTTCTGTTCCACGTCCACACGACAGAGCATCCAACGTCCCTTCGCTTTCTATCCATAGCGGGCATGCAGTAGGAGCCTTGGCATTCTGGCCACTCCAAGGTAGGAATCCTAGGGGGGGGCTTGATGAGGGCCCCTCGATAGCTTGAAGGTCCATCAGTGGTGATCAGGGGCGATCACTGAAGGCCCCTCGATGATGACCCCTTGATGAGGGCCAGGTCCTCAATCCCCGCCGTCACTGCCTCTGCAAGCCGCCCAAACTCTTCCCTTGCAGAGGCGGCCGCGGCAGGTGAGGGCAGCGCGTCTGCGGCGGCTATGGAGGAGGATGGAGATGAGGGCAGCGCTTCGGCGGCGGCTATGGAGGAGGATGGAGGTGAGGGCAGCGCGTCGGTGGCGGCTATGGAGGAGGTTGGTGGTGAGGGCAGCGCGTCGGCGGCGGCTATGGAGGAGGATGGAGGTGAGGGCAGCGCGTCGGCGGCGGTTATGGAGGAGGATGGTGGTGAGGGCAGCGCGTCGGCGGGGGCGG
Organism: Chrysochromulina parva; assembly: GCA_002887195.1. NCBI lineage: Eukaryota > Haptophyta > Prymnesiales > Chrysochromulinaceae > Chrysochromulina > Chrysochromulina parva. The sequence continues at coordinate 13,227 of PJAB01000680.1, read as the reverse complement.
CAGCAGGAGGCGAGATGGGCAGCTCGATTGGTCTCGTAATCTCGCTCGGTCTCGCTTGGTCTCGCTTGATCTCCTCCGATCTCTTCCGATCTCCCCGGCTTCGTCTCACGTGAGGTATCGCAGGTGGAGGCAGCAGTGCGCGGGATTCGGACGCCCGTGCAGAGTCCTCAGCATCGAGCAGCGCATAGGCTTGTTCTGAGGTCATGCACTGCGACAGCCCGGCGGCGGCACGCCCCTTGCCTGCGGCAATGGCACGCTCCGCTCGAGCGGCCTGCACCGGACTGATGGCGACAATTGCCTGATGAGGGATGTAATTGGTGGTCAGCAATGGCGATCCGTGGCGACCAGCGGCGACAATCTCACCTCGAGCTCAAACATCACACTCAGCTGCACTCAGCAGCACTCAGATGCACTCAGATGCATCCAGCGTCGATCTCACCTCGAGCTCGAGCGTGTAGAGAGGCTCGATGATGGCGAGATTCTCCAGGTTCTGCGACTTGGAGAAGGCGCACTCGCGGAACAAGTGCGGCAGCCGCCGGCTGACCAGTTCGAAGATCGCGCGGCAGTGGGCGGGCATTCTGGGCACCTGATGAAGGAGGCAATCAAGGGCCATCAGAGGCAATCAAGGGCAATCCGTGGCAATCAGTGGGAGGGCATTTGGGGCACCGAAAGTAACGTGTAGCGCAGTGACTCGAGCTGATCGGCGGCCTGCGCGTATAAGTTCATGTGCATGCCGAGCAGCTTCGCAATCTGATCCTCGACCGCGAGGTACTTGCGGTACACCTTCGCAAACTCAAAGTAGATCGTCGCCTGCGCGTCGTTGATCTGTGAGACTTGTTGACACCCAATAGCCGGGTCGTCACCGTACGCATGCTTGACGCATCCGTCGTCGTAAAAGCTCAGGAAGCCCGTATGCAGAAAGTCGCCGTTCTTGGGCAGTGCGCGCCCGACAGTGAGCGTCCTGAGGCCGTTCACAACAACAAGCGCCTCCACATACTCTTCTCGCCCGCAAATCTCGTCACTTATTGGCTTGATGCACGTGCACTCCATCACAAGTTCCCACAGGTTGACATCCGGAGAAGGGGAGACGCCCGTGCACTCCTTGGCCATCCTGACCGTGGCGCGGTCGATCTCAAAGTCCGTCCAGTCCCTCTTGTCGCCCGAGGGTAGACCAAGCTCCATGCACTGCCGATCCTTGCACGTGTGTATCAATCGCTGCAGACGCGGGCATCGCTCCGGAGAGACCAGACCGGCGGGCTGGAAGTCGATCGTCGACGCAAGATGGTCGGCGAGCCTTTGATGCGCCAATTGGAACTGAGACGCAGAACGAGGCGCGAACTTAGCGCTCTTTTCCTTCGCCTTGCTCTTGCCCCCTCCGCCAGTTTGCCTCGGCCCAAGCCTCCAGTCGTCTGAGCCGTCAGGGCTGAGTTTATCTACCCAGTTTTTCGACGCAGAAGCTGGGGGATGCGGCATCCTGAGCACCTCGGTGTGTGTTCGTGAAGAAGGAGACGAGTGTGGAGATGTCACGCGTCGCGTGCGTTTGGGTTCTTTGAGGGGTGAGAGAGGGCGGGCTGAGAGAGGGCGGCCCCGCGAGTCAAGAGGCGATCAAGTCAAGTCAAGTCAATTAGTCAAGTCAAGTCCACTCCCGTGGCGCCTCATTATATATGATCCCCGCGCCCTCTCAACATTCTCCCGTTTTCCATAGCTGGCTTCCGGTGTTCCGGAGCACATTCTTTGCTCTCTGTTGTTTAATTGTAAAGCCTAGTTGACATGAGTGAGTGACTTGACTCTTGAGTCTTGACTTGACACGCAAATCACACAGACATACCTTGAGACATACCCGAAACCGGGTTACCGGTACAGAAATAAACTAGGGCGCTTCGCTCAGAGCTGGTCTGGACCAAACTTGTTGAATAGACACAGCACCAAACTTCTCCCTGCAATTGTAATGTTGGCGCAACTTGTGATCAACGAAAGCTGTGGCTCCACAGCTGTGCCTTGCGACAGCTTGGCGTGGAGAGCGTGGCGTGCGGGTGATGCCGCCCTGCCACCTCCGCCCGGCCACAGATGCCATTGGACACATACAAAATATGGTCACATGTGTCTCTACGGTCTGGGCAGCGATTTGATGTCAGATTCGCTTCGGAGGGCTGGATCTTGGTTTGAATGTGGTCCGCTGCTTCATTTGCTTAATAAGGTTCCTCGAGGATCGAGTCGATCCTTTTTGGAGCTCGGAGCCAATATTGGGGCATGCACCCTCCCTATGCTGCTAGCGAATGCATCAATAGTTGCGTTTGAGCCGTCGCCTGCCAACCTTTTCTACTTGACATCGACACTTTCGGAAGCCGTTCGCGAGCATCCAGAGTTGACCGGCCGGGCTATTGTCTACCCACTTGCCGCAAGTAGCACGTCAAGCACCATGAAACTTGCAATCAAACGACATAATGGTGGCCATGCGTTTCTCAGAGAATCCAACGCAACGCAAAACCCTAGGGACAGCTCGACGGTGTACCAAAAGAATGTGCCGGTTCGCGCACTGGATAACATACTGCCGGACTCATTTCGTGCGGACGTTTTGAAGATTGACGTGGAGGGACATGAATGCCATACTGTGCGTGGCATGAAAAGATGGTTGCAAGAGGGCAGGGTGGGTGTGGCCAAAGTGGAATTTTATGGCCACTTATTGCGGGGTGCCGACTGTTCGCCAATACAGCTCAAACAGCTTTTTGCGGAGTGCGGCTTCAAAGTTCCTGTGCACACGCCACCATGCGTTGAGCACAATTTTGGCTGCGATTTGATACTTCCATGGATAGGGACGTTGGAAGGCAACGCTTCCCGCAGCCCCTGGAAGATAGGGGTTTGCAGCGGAGTCCGAGGCCACACTTTTAATTGCGACTCCTAGAGCGGACGTCCTCGTCGCCTCATCATGCTCTTTTGGAAGCCTTTGTGTCTCCTCATGACACACGAGGCGTGTCCAGACTCCAGTGTGATCTCTTTCTGAGTTCATTGAGTCAGCAACCCGCTCCTGTATGTCTTCGTGAGTTGAGTTACACTCCGTCGCGGATGCCTTGTGTGATCTGATTAACTCATTGGGTTTGCGTTGGGTGCTGGGAGCTACGTTCGCTAATCTATCCGTACCGCGCACCCCGGGCTCCGGGCAGGGCGTGAAAGATCGGACCATACCGACAGCCTATCAGCACATCCCACCGGCACACGGCACGCAGCGCAGCCTCCCCTCGGGATGTGCCACCAACCGCAAAAGCCATCACTCCTTGCTCTTGCAGCACGGCGACTAAGGGGTAGAGTCGCTCCACGCCCGCTTACACCAAAACTCCTCGCTCGCGCAGCAACTCTGCCACTCGCGCCGCCGCGCGCTCAGTGTCGCTCAGCTCGTCGGTGGCGGTCCACAACGTCGAACGCTCGAGGTCACCGTTGGCATGCGAGTGCTCACTACTGCGCCTCCACAGCGTCGCAGGCTCGAGCACACCGTCGGCCGGCCACGGGCGCGTGCGACCCTCTTGAAGCAGGCGGCTGTGGAAGACCGCGTACCGGCGGCGGCACGCTAACGGGTCCAACACGTAGATGGGCTTACCTAATGAGCGACGCAATCAGGGGCACTCAGTGGAGGGCCAATCAGTGGCACTCAGTGGCAATCAGGGGCTCTCTTGGTGGCCATCAGGGTGGTCGAGCACGCGAGATGGCGGCTCACCCGCGGCACATGCCTCCGTGACCATGTTGATCGAGTCGGCGGTAACGGCCACTTGGTCCGTGCATGCGAGCAGTCCGTGGAACGGATTAGGCGTCGCATCGGGAGTCCACAACTGGCAGGGGACGCCCGCAGCTGCGGCGGCCTTAAGCTCCAGCGCGACCGCCGCGTGTGCTGCCGCCGGGGTGCGACGTGAGGTGGTTACAAGCAGGCTGCCGGCCAAGCGGCGGACGGCGCCGAGTGCGGAGTGCACGAAGGCCCGCGCGCTCTCTTCGGTGAGCTCGGGTGCGAGCGGCCGCTGCCACCAGCTACGCGACACTGTGCGTCCAAGGAGGATCAGGAGCCATCAGAGCACAATCAGAGCACAATCATTGGGGGCAATCAGTGGCAATCTCACCTGTGCCTCCGAGGAGGAGCGTGAGGCGCGGTGACGGGAAGGGCCTCAGTACGGGCTCCCACTCCCTGCGCGCTGCAGCGAGCAGCTCGGGCGTCACGCTGTGGAGCGATCCTCGGGTCAGCACTGCATTCGGCGGTGCCAGCGTCGGGTAGTCGTGGCGCGGCACAATCACCAGGTCGAACCAGCTCGCACTGCACTCGGGCCGCTGAATGTGCACGGTGAGTGTGCTTCCTCGGCCCGCGTCGCGCAGCGCGATGCTCGCAGGTATGCTCCCGCGGCCGCATGATATGGCCAGCGCCGGATACGGAGCATCTATTGGACCGATCCCACTCACGCCGACGCTTCCCAGGAGATGTGTAGCGGAGGCTAGCACGGAGGACGGCAGCCGAGAGAGTGCCGGTATGACCTGTTTCACTCTACGCACCTCAAACGGCAGCCCGATCGCCTCAGCTAAAGCGAGAGCCTGCTTCTCGGCGCCGACCATGCCGTTGCTCAGCACGAGGCAGCGCGCATGCACAGGCATGGCTAGTGCACCGCAAATTTTGAATCCTGTGTGAACGTTAACACGACAGACGCGACAGCCGGTGTTACGGCACTGTTACTGCCCGCCCAAAATACACACACCTTACACGACCCCATATGAGACACGGAGCATGCGCGCGCGCTGGCGGCGTTGAGGATGGTTTGGGCGACGGCGGCATGTGTGTGTTTTGAAACCCACGCGACATGGCTGTGTAGTTCAATTCTGCTGTAATCGCGCGTGTATGCAAACTGTGCAGCGACCGTTTCGGTTTCGTTGATGTGCTGCTACGAAAACTAAGTTCGCTCCGCAATGGCCATTGGGACTCTTCAGGGGGAGGTGCCATCATGCATAGGCAACGCGACCCTGGGACGGTGGCCCTCGAGCGAGGAGTTCGAATCAATGTTCCATCCAAGCCTTTGCTCGATAGTCACCGCCGCGTCGAGATGGGCTTCGCCAGACCCCCCGTGGCCGTGCCCACGCTCGCAGCACCGGTTGAGATGCCTCCGGCACGCGTCCTAAACACTGAGACGGCCAACTTGAGGACGGTGGTGAGCCGTTTCGGCGGAATCATCCAGGAGAGCACCACAGTCCACATTCCCAAGCAAGGCCTCGTAGCTGCCGGCGCCCTCGCTGCTATGGACAACGACACAGACTTTGAATCTCGCCATAAGCCTGCCTGCGCCAACGTGTACGCCGGAATCGCAGGGTATACGGGCTTCAGGCCACAGGGGACTCATCACCACGTGCTTGGGTCGAACGCGGCACCGCCACCCCGCCAACGGCCCACGTCAGCGCTTGACACCTCGGGGCACCCGTACGTGATGCCCGTCGTCGGTTTCACCGGACACATCCGCGGCCTCGCCGACGCTGACAAGAACTGTGGGGACGGCGAGATTCGAACTCGGATGCCTTGCCCGCTAAGATAACCCGCTGAGCTCGTCTGAGAGTCCCCAGCCCCTGACTTTGTGCGTGTTGTCGGAACCCCATTGCTGCAGACGGCACTTCCCACTGGAAGAACAGCGGTGGCATCAACCCGAAGAGCGCGCCGGCGGCTGTGAGCGGGTGGGACGGTCGCGACGATGCCGGCCGCTTTTATGGTGGGCAAACGCCCGGCGACTTCGGCAAGTACCCAGTCGACCCCGAGTACGCACGCATGAAGGCCGAGGCTGACGAAGCCAACGAGATCCTGGAGCTACGGTCGATGGGGATCAAAGCGCTGCTCAAGGCAAAGCCCGAGCTCGGCGGCTCTCGCGGTGGGCCGCAGCGCCCTGCTGGCATGGGATTCGAGCAGTCGCGGCGCATCGCAGAGATGGAGAGGTAAAAGCTGAGCCACGCGTTTCTTGGATCTTGCTTTGCCTGGATTAGCACTTGGGTCGGTCGATGCATGCAGTGGTGGTCTGGAGAAGTTTGCAGGCCAATCCACCAGTGAAGTGAGAGAGTTCTTGCGTGTTGTGCGCGGCAGCTGTGTGCATCGAGTGGTGAGCGCGTCGCCATCTCGGCCGGCCCGACCAGCATGCCCCATGCCAGTCGACGTGCGGACCCGCGGTGGTTCTGGCGCAAAAATAATGCGCAATCAGAGAAGGAATCAAGGGCGCACGAATTGGTGCAGTGGTGCCAGTGCCCGGTGGTTGCTGGTTCGCGTGCAGCACAGTCCGTCCTGCATGCCCATGCGCGCTGCGCGGTACGACGTGGCAGGACGCGTCACCTCGTCGCCGGGCGCGCGGTGTGGCGCTCGTGGCGGCGAGCCCTGGTGTGCGACTGTGCGTGATGTGCCGTCCCCGTCCGCGCGCCGTCGGTCCGCTGTCGCGCGATTCCATACGCGTACCACAGTAACATGTATCGACAAACGTACATCAATCTAGTCTAATATGCGACTACATTGCGACCCGCCTGACACAGAATCGGGCAACACCGGGAACACGTGTTCCTCGCGCGGACACCGTTCGGTTTTGTTAGTTTTGATCGGACCCGACGTTGAGCGAGATAGGTGCATGGATTAAGTGCGAGAAAAAGGCTGTATCGTGTATGAGTATCGAGGGCAGCGCGTACTGTACCGCTCCACGCCGCGCGGTCCGCTGCTGGACGAGGACGCGTGTTCTCGCCATTGCGATGATACGGATCGGATCCTCAATAGTAGTCGTCGTTGCTGAAGATTGCCCCACCAGCGGTCTGCAAGGGATCGACCAGAGTGCGGCCAGCGACGGGTTGTTGAACCTGAATTGCGGCTGAAACGTCCGCTCCCATATGAAGGAATTGAGCTTTATAGGTCGTAAGAGGCGTGTCCATGTACAAGTCATCCGCGCTCGAGTAGGGCGCGCGATTTTGAGGTGGAAAAATTGGATCTCGCTTGCGGCACATGCTCCCATATCTCCCAGCTTCGGGAAAGGCATCGGCACTCGTCGTCCGCGACAGTGGCGGCTCAAGGCCAACGTGCTCATAGGGTGGCGGATTGACTGGCGGAACGAACGGCTCTCGCCGCTGCAACATGCTCCGAGGTGGCCTGGGGAAGGAATCGACACTCGTCGACCGCCTCATCGCCTCCTCGTGGCCGACATACATGTAGGGTGGCGGGTTGACTGGGTATACGACAGGCTTCTGCTGCGGGACTTGGAAGAATCCTTTGTACTGTGCGCAGTAGGTTGAGCACAGTGTGCGATTTGATTGTGCGGGCTCAAACCATACCGGCTCACCCTCGGTTGGTCGGCAGACAGGCGCGCGCGCAGGAAATCCGACTGGAGGCACGTGAAAGCAGTCTTGGCTTGTCGTACGGCCCATAGATTCGTCGGTTTCCAGCGGGTAGGGCGGTGGATTGTTCGGTGGCTTGACCCTTGGAGGACGTAGCCAGTCTGAAGACCCTCTGAACTCAGGATAGTGAGATTTGTACGTAGTTTCAAAGCGCATTGAGGGCCTACTCGGCTTCTTCGATGGGGCGGCGACGACGTTGGTAGCGGGTGCTTCGATCCACTCGACACCTGCCCTTCTTGATGCCGAGTGTGCTGATTTCGGACGCTGAGGAGGGCCGTCCGGCTCCGGGGAGCTCGATAGATGAGCGTGAGCTGCGTGCACGATGGACTCCTGGCGTAGCTTTGCCGAAGAGGCACGTTGGCGAAGCTTGCTGATAACCGCCTCGCGCTGCTGCAGCAACCACTCTGCTTGGCGGTCGACAGCGCCAGCAACGATTGGCTGATCGAAGATACGATTTGCGACATTTGGTTTCAACACGCCGGCGGAGCTAGGGCGCGACCCGACTGCTGCAAAGAACGGGGCGCCCTTCCGCGACTGCTTGTACACGTACGGGTCGGGTAGAGGCCTTGCGACTGCTTGAATGACACGCGAGTCCCTCATCGTGCGCAAACGTGAAACGCAAAGTTTGTGATGATCGTTTCATTTGATCGTCGTGCAGCTCGCATACCCGGTGTACCGGCTCCCACGGTGTCTTTTTACCGGTTTGTTTCTATGGTTCGTGTGTCTATCGTGTGTCACGTGTCCGGCTCACCCGAGGGGGGTTTGAACCGGTTTTTGTGCTTCGTGAGTTTGTCCGGCTCCCCCCGGTGTTTATGAACCGGTACCGGGTACAGACGTACAGTAGACGTTTGTGTGCGCCTGCTGCATCTGTCGTCTCGGGGTTTCGGTTGTTGAAATTTACTTGCCATGAACGTGAAGAAGCCATCTGCATGTGTCTCATGTGGGGCCTGGCCTGTATTGTATAGTATTGTTTTCACGGCTGTGCTGCTTACGTGTTGTGTGTATTCATAATGAAGAAGCCAGTCAGTGTTCACGTTCATGGCTTGTTTTGCGTTGCTCGCGGTCGTGGGCGCTGCTGGCCTGACATCGTTCGCGCCCGCAGCTGCTTTCCGCACGAGCACGGTTCCCATGATGAGCTCGCCAATGACGCGGCGGCGCCAGACTCTCGAAATGCAGGCGATCGACACGTCCACAGGCCAGGGCGCAAAGCTGCCGCAGGGTCCAGACCGCGACGGGGACGAAAAGCCGCCAGAGGCGGCCGGGCCCGGCGGTGCGGCGGTGCTAATATTGCTGCTGCTCTTCACTACGAATCAATGGGCGCGCCAGCTCATCTTTTACACCGTGGACTTCAAGGCAACTCCCTCGGCCGACGCTGCCTTCCAGTTCATGAATGTCGATCTCGGCTTCAATGAGGCGCAGTACGGCATACTGGCGTCGATTGGCTTTGCCGCGCTCTTCTCGCTCACCTCGCTCGTGGCGGGTGGCCTCGTGGACCGCACCGACACGCGCAACTTGCTGACGAGCACGTCAGTGCTGTGGACAGGTGCGACAGTCTTGACGGGCGCAGCGGGCAGCTTCAATGAGGTCCTCGCGGCGCGTATGGTGTCGGGCGTCGGGCAGGCGTTTGCCAATCCGACGGCGTACGCGATCCTGCGCCGGCTCTATCCGCCGGAGCGCCTCGCGTCCGTCAACGGGCTCTATGCCTCCGGCCTATATTTTGGTGGCGGGCTAGCGGCCCTGTCCGTGCTTCTCGATGCTTCCTTAGGCTGGCGCCAGTTGTGCGTGATCGTTGGTGTGCTGGGTCTCGCCAGCGCGGCCGCCGTGCAGCTGACGCTGCCGCCGATGGCGCCGACGCTCGACAAGGCGCCCGGCGCAGCGCCCATGCGCACCCTCCCTCTCGCGACTGTATCGTCCCAGCCAGAGCCGTTGGACTCGTCAAGTTCGTCAGGTTCGTCAGAGCCAGAGCCCTTGGACTCATTGAACTCATTGAAGGCAGCTAGCAACGGTAACAGTGCCAGCGTCGTCACCGAGGTCACTGGGCGCGAGGCATCCTTCTCTTGGGCGGAGGGCGCTCAGGACGGCGCTCGGTCGGCCGAGAGCGGCGGCGAGGGCGAGATGGACGAGCTCATTAAGCCAGCTACGGCGGAGCTCAGCCGCCCTGCAGCTAGCAAGAGCGTGGTCGTCGACCTCAAGCGGCTCCTGGCAGAGCCCGTGGTCGCTCTACTGCTGCTCGCGAGCGCCCTTCGATTCTTGGCGGGCTTCAGGTTCGTCAACGTCCCCATCATTTGATTGCGTCTGATTGCGTCTGATGGCCCCTCTCATCGGGTGCTTTGTCACTCGGCGGGCTGCAGCATCGGCGTGTGGGTGGTACCCTTTTACCGCGCGCGCTTCCCCGCCGAGATTGGCACCGAGTTCGCCCTCATCAAGGCCTCGGTCAACGGCGTCGCTGGCTCGATCTCGGCGACTGGAGGGGGGTTTCTCGCTGACAAGCTCTCGGTGCGCGACCGCCGCGCCTCGTACTGGGTGCCCGCTGCTTGCAAGTGCTCACTACGGCGCCCTGTCCTACAGGTGCTCGACCGCCGCGCCTCCTACTGGGTGCCTGCGGCAGGCTCTCTCCTGGCCATCCCGTTTTGGCTCGGCGCACTCGACGCGCCGACTCTCGAGCTTTCTCTTGGGAGCCTCTTCATAGAGTGCGTGGATCGGAAGCCTCTGGCGAGATCGGATTGCCACTGATGAAACCTCTGATAACACCTCTGATAACACCTCTGATAACACCTATGATAACACCTCTGATGGCCTCTGCGTGCCCCTGATGCCCTTTGATTGCCTCCCTCATCAGGTATCTGCTCGCCGAGTGCTGGTTCGGCCCCACCATCACGGCACTCCAGGCCGCCGCACCTGCTGGCACGCAGGGCCTCACCACCGGCGTCTTCTCGTGCCTGACGCTCGTTGGCAACTTTGCGCCGTACGCTATCGGGCTCGCCGTGCAATCGGGAGGTTACGAGCTGCCGCAGCTGCTAGCCCCAACGGTGGGCGTGCTGTACACGCTCAGCGCACTCGCCTTCGTTGCCGCAGGCCAGGCCGCCGCTCGTGCGGAGGAAGACTGAACTCTCATCCTCTCTCGCGCGGCGCACAGTGTCTCTCGCTCCGCGTTCGCATGTGCAACTTGTGTGGCTCAGGCACGGGTGGTCACCTTGCATGGTTGTCTCGTTTGAAACACACTCATCGGACACTACCCAACACCGGTGACCACGGCATCATGCAGCCTCTGAAATCGCGCTCGCGTCTCAAATAGTGGCTCCGGCCCAAAGCCATCCGCCTGCATGGCCGCGTGGACCAGCTGCGCAAACTCCTGTAGCACCACGCGGCCGAGTTGGTCCTCGTCATCGGCTGAGACCTCATCATTTGAGGGTGGTGCGTCAGCGCTCTGGGGCTCCTTCTCCGCAGGCGGAGGCTTCCGTTGACTGAGCACAGGCTCCGTCGGCGTGGGCTCTGGCACCTCCAACGCGGGCCCGAGACGCTGCCACTGCTGGCTCGCGCTCACCCACGCCTCGCCCTCCGCCTCGTCGTCAAAGTCGACGCGGAACTCGCCCGCGTCGGGCTTCGACTCGACGACGACTCCACTCAGCCAGCTGCTGTCGAGCCAGACCGACACCGCCACGCCGACCATCGGGAGCGCTCCTGCACACAACATCGTTGATACAATAGTACCGCGACAACGCGCAACGACGAATTCTTCCACCAAAGTCGACGTCGCAAAGTTCCGTCGGCCACGAACATCGGGCGTTGCGGCTGACAACTGAAGATTCCTGTGGAAGTCACGCGTGGTGACGCCGTTCGCTTTCCGACCGAGCCAGTTCCGAGCCATTTCGGAAAGCGAACGCATCTTTCGGGATGCGAGCGTTTCTTTCAATTGCCGCGCCGCTCGCAGTGGGAGCCGCGTTGGAGCTGCCGGTGTGCTCCCAGGTGCACACCGACTACGCGGGCGCCAGCTGGGATCGGTCGGTCCGCATTTACGAGTACGTGTCCAACGCGAATCCGACCATGACGGAGGTGCCAGTGCGGGTCTACCCTCCTTCAATGCACCAACGCGGGCCTTCTGCGATCATGCCATTCGATCTCTCGAGTGAGCTGGAAGTTGACTATCCCGCGACATCGCCCAACCTGCTCGCCAACTTTGTCCGCGTGCTCGAGAACGAGACGCTCGAAACCGGGGTGGCTTTCGCAGCGACCTCGCAGACATTCTACGTGATCCGTGGCAGGGGCTCTTCGCTGACGCGGAATGGCACCGTCGAGTGGGCGGCAGGCGACATGTTCGTCCTCCCTTATTTCGGCGATGACGTCGAGCCAGTGTGCACCACATCTGCCGCCGGCGCGCAGTGCGTGGTGCACACGTGTGCGGCGGAGCCCGAGTACGGCGGGTGCGCGTTGTACTGGGTGCACGACGAGCCGTTGCTTCAGTATCTCGGCGTGGAGCCCAGCTCGCGCCGCCGCTTCGATCCCGCCTTCTACACGTCCGTGGCCATGAAGGCCACCGTCCAGTCTTTGAGCAACACCGATGCCGACGGCGAGGTGAAGAACCGCCGCGGCATCTTGCTCGGTAACTCGGCCACGTCGCAGACGCGCACGCTCACGCCGACGCTCTGGTCCCTGCTCAACACGATCGGCCCCAAGATGAACCAGAAGCCACACAAGCACAACTCGGTCGCCCTGGACCTCGCGGTGTACGCCGCCGAGGGCGCGCCCGTCTACACGCGCATGTCTCGTGAGTTGGATGGGGAAGGTGCTCTCGTGAACCCGATGATGGCCAAGTGGGAGACGGGCGGCGTGTTCGTGACGCCGCCCGGCTGGTGGCACTCCCATCACAACGAGGGCGACGAGGACGCGTGGGTGATGCCCGTCCAGGACGCGGGCATCTACACGCACCAGCGCACCCTCGACTTCCGCTTTGCGGATGAGGAGGTGGCACGACTGCAGGCGGGCCGGGCCCGAGGGGCCACCATCGATCTCGCGACCACACGCACGTCCGAGAACTTGTATCGCGGCACGCCCGCGGAGTGTGGCGCAAGGTGACGTGATTCGCTGCTTGGCGGCGCGGGCTGGGAGGGTGCGCGGATGTGCTCGCTGGGTCGCTCGGGGTACTCCCACAGCCACTCCGCCGCGCCCGCCGCGCTGGGCGAGGGCGCCGTAGTGAGCATATGTCGCGAAGACGGACTTCGCGCCAGCGGAGAGGCAGCGTTTGGGGGTCAGCAGAGGTGCATCGGATAGAGTGTTAAGGGGTTCGGCGTCGGTTCGGATGCCGGGATGTGGGTTCCCGGTCGGTTTAGCGTTTACGTTGTTAGAAAGTATAAGGTACGTACTGGCAGCGTACACGTGGCGAACCCCCCAGGCATACGAAGCGTGTACGGTGTTCGGTCGGTTTACGTTAATCTTTGGGGGGTCGGTTCGCTGACACAGGTTCCTACCGGTACATGTATCTAGACCATAGTACCCATTCGACGCCCGACGACGCGACGGCGGGCGCTTTGCTCCCGTCGCAATCCCAGCTTCTGCTTCGGTGGTCCTACGCTGATCGCTATCAAAATGACTGACGGCCAGGAGCGCGTGCGCTTGCGGGCGCGCGAGGGCGAGGCTGTCGAGTGGACGCGCCGGGCGGCCCAGCGAGCAGGCACGCTCAAAGACATGATGGACGACGCTCCAACGGAAGATGGCGTCTACCCGGTGCCGATGATTGCTGCGGCAGAGCTGGCAGTGCTCCGGGAGATGTGCGAGGCCGACTCCATGCCGGCGAGGCTCGAGCAGTGCTCGATCTCGGAGCTCTTCAGGCTCGTCGAGGGCGCCAGCTTCCTCGACGCC
>PJAB01000679.1:0-22151 GCA_002887195.1 Chrysochromulina parva | reverse complement strand
GTACCTGGCAGGCGCACGCGCTGCGATGAGCACTTGCATGCAAAGCAGGTCATCAGTGGCAATCGGAAGGCAGCCGTACCTGGCAGGCGCACGCGCTGCGATGAGCACTTGCATGCAAAGGCAGGTCACCAGTGGCGATCGGAAGGCAGCCGTACTTTTCGTAGACCGCTGCCACCAACACGGGCGACAGGCCCTCCCCAACTGCCGGGTCCTTCACAGTGAGCTCGTCGAGCGTATAGGGGACAGCATCCTCACCTGTGGGGAGAGGAGCGATGGCGTCGTGGTGAGCACTCGCATGCAGCGCACACTCGACGAGCGCCTTGTAGGGGACAGCATCCTCACCTTCGGGCGCGAGCGATTGCTCGAGCATAGCCTCCATCAGGTCTTTGTTGTCGTACAGCTCGATCATCTTATCGAGCTTGTCCTCAATCACCTGCTTGTCGACCTGCTCCACCTCCTCGAGGGTGATGGCTTGCACGTGCTCATCGGCCACCTCCTCATCAATCGTCTTCGTGACCTCCTCGACCTCCTTTAGATTCTTGTCATCGAGCAGCTCCGACTCTCGGATCTCGTCGTGCAGCATGTACGAGATGACGATGCCCGAAGGTGGCTCTTCGATCGCGCCGGTCACGTGGGCATCATTCTCGGCAGCCGCCTGCACGACGTACACGGACTCAAACTCCGCAGCTGTCAGGTCCTCGAGCCCTATGGGGCCCTTGGCATCCTCGGCGCCCTCGGCGCCCTTGGCGCTCTCGAAGCTCTCAGCGCTGATCACGGACCCCGATGTATCCGTGCGGCAGACCCCCTCGTCGCCCTCAGGAGCATGCTTGTCGCTCGGCAGCATGCTGATTTTTTTTAGAGGGCGACCTGGACGAAGGCGCCGAAGCAGCCTCTCAATTGACGAAAGATTAATGTGTGTCGAAATTTTCCCGAAAGATCCTCCCAAAGAGGTGCAGCGTGCAGGCCATGCACTGTCTGAGAGACAGAAAAGCACTCGAGCTGAGATCTGAGTCCGCACCTCCCGTCCTCCCCGTGGACGCGTGTACGTGTAGCCACCTCGGGAGTCGCAGGCGCGGCGTGTGCGGCGCAACGACTCCGTCATAGTCGCGTGCCAAGAGAGTGTGGTGGAGTCCAGGTCGAAAAATTCAATTTTCATATGAAATCATTAAATGAAAGGTAAATCACTAAATAGGGTTTAAATGAAACTTGTCTTATCTAGCATAGCTGACCTGCTGCCGACAAGCTTCTCCTATCCGGAGAAACTCCCAAGCCAAAAAAGCGACCCGTCGACGCAGTGACCGCTGCGAAAAGCGGAGCGCCATGCCGCCGTCCATGAGCTTTTCACCGGGCTACCGGTCGCCTGCGATGCAGCTTGTCACCACTGCAGTAGCTGAGCCGCGCGACTTTGCATTCCTCGTCGAGTTCGGCGATTTCGGTTGCTGCGGCATCCGAAAACGGCCAAAGCCCATCGAGACCACTCCATTGCGATTGGCGGTAAAGGACCAAATGCCGCAGAACATAGCCTTCAAGGATCGATCGAGGGCGGAGCGGCTAGCAATCTTGAAAAGGGGGCTGGCCAGGTTTGTGAAAAGGGACCCGCGTCAGCTGGTCTGCGACTTTTTGGGCCCCGGCGATTCTCGAGGGCCGCTCGGCTACCTGCGTGCCAAGGGACTTGCGCGTCACAGCCGTCTTGAGGACCCCGACGACTCGCATTGGTTTGGCGTCTTTCGCCCGACGGGCCGCGAGGCGCTCTACATGATGATGACGGGGAGAGCCAAGGGCAAGGCGCTGAGCATCAAGGGCAAGAGCGCGCGCACGGGGCTGCTGGCAGGCTTCGTGCCGTTTCTGCAGATCTCGGAGGAAGCTCACAAGCGGCGCGTGATGACTGTGACTGCAACCCAACGCTGCCGAGTCTTCTACCGGAACCGGGTACTGATGATCTCTGATGAGAACCCCTGATGATGGCCTCTGCTTGCCACCGATGGCCACTGATTGCCACCGATGACTGATTGCACCGGATGTCTCCGGATGGCGCCTGACTGGTATCCCTCTCCCTCCAAATCTCCGACTGTTCACTAGGAGTCGCGCGCCACTGCACTTGAGGAATTACGACGTGTGGAGGAGGAGATGCTGCGCGTCAGTCGCGAGGCGCGTCGAAAGCTCAACGCCTTTACGAAAGGCACGCTCAAGGACCTGGACTTTGATTTCCAAGCAGCTTGCCAGGCCGCCGAATGGCACATGTCACCACCCGGTACTGTGCTGAGCGCCGCCCGAGACGGCGCCCGAGATGGCGAGGGGCGAGAGGGGCGTCGCACTCGAGCGTCTCGCAAGGTCAAGCAGCAAGGGCTTTCGGAAGAGCAGACCGAAGAGATCCGCGATGCGTTCAACCTCTTCGATACCGACCACTCGGGCTCGATCGACTGCCGCGAGCTTGAGGATGTCATGCGTGCCCTCGGCGTCGAGGTCGAGAAGGAGGAGCTGCGCAAGATGATCACGGCCGTCGACGCCAATGGCTCGGGGCACATCGAGGTGCCACTGATTGCCACTGATTGCCACTGATTGCCACTGATTGCCGCTGATTGCAATCACATCGACGCCAATGGCTCGGGGCACATCGAGGTGCCACTGATTGCCACTGATTGCCACTGATTGCCACTGATTGCCACTGATTGCAATCACGTCGACGCCAATGGCTCGGGGCACATCGAGGTGCCACTGATTGCCACTGATTGCCACTGATTGCCACTGATTGCCACTGATTGCAATCACATCGACGCCAATGGCTCGGGGCACATCGAGGTGCCACTGATTGCCACTGATTGCCATTGATTGCAATCACATCGACGCCAATGGCTCGGGGCACATCGAGGTGCCACTGATTGCCACTGATTGCCACTGATTGCAATCACATCGACGCCAATGGCTCGGGGCACATCGAGGTGCCACTGATTGCCACTGATTGCCACTGATTGCAATCACGTCGACGCCAATGGCTCGGGGCACATCGAGGTGCCACTGATTGCCACTGATTGCCACTGATTGCAATCACATCGACGCCAATGGCTCGGGGCACCTCGAGGTGCCACTGATTGCCACTGATTGTCACTGATTGCCACTGATTGCAATCGATACCCTCGGGGCACATCGAGGTGCCACTGATTGCCACTGATTGCCACTGATTGCCACTGATTGCCACTGATTGCCACTGATTGCCACTGATTGCCACTGATTGCAATCGATACCCTCGGGGCACATCGAGGTGCGGCAGCCCCCTCCGTCCGTCACTCGGCCGGAAAGCCTCCCCTGTGCTGTGGGATCTTGACTGTGGGATCTTGGCTGTGGGATCTTGGCTGTGGGATCTTGGCTGTGGGATCTTGGCTGTGGAATCTTGACTGTGGGATCTTGACTGTGGGATCTTGACTGTGGAATCTTGACTGTGGGATCTTGACTGTGGGATCTTGACTGTGGGATCTTGACTATGGGATCTTGACTGTGGGATCTTTGACTCTCGCTACTGCAGTTTCCCGAGTTTCTCGATATGATGACAGGCAAGATGGCCAGTGGCGACGAGACTTTCCAAAGCAGTCGCGAGGAGGAGGAGGAGGAGGACGAGGAGGAGGAGGAGGAAACGCGAGTCACGAGCTTCATTGAAAACATCGACACGTATGCCGACTCCACTGAGTGCTTCGGGGTCGAGATGCCCGCGAGATTGCTGTGGGAAACCTACGTGATCCGAAAGGACATTGGGCATGCGGCGGGTGGCTTCGGCGACACGGGACGTGCTAGCGAGCCAAGTTTGATGGACATGAACCTGAAAGCAGTCACTCACACGAGCGCGACGCCGCCATCAGTCATTTGGCAATACGATTCGATGAGACCGCTCAACCCTCGCGGGCTGCTGATGGCGCATGAGGAAGATCAGATGCGACCGGTAGCGAGCCGCGCTGATTGGCTCTGATTGGCTCTGATTGGCTCTCTGATGACCTCTGATGACCTCCCTCATCAGGTAGCGAGCGACATGGACTGCTTGCTGCTCGGCAGTAAGAACGCGAGATACACGCCAATGGAGACTAACCAGATTGTGCAGATTGAGTGGATGCTCAATCGCATTGAGGAGGTGAGCGCGTCTGAGTGCGTCTGAGTGCGTCTGATTGAGTCTGATTACGGAGCTCAATCGCATTGAGGAGGTGAGCGCGTCTGAGTGCGTCTGAGTGCATCTGAGCGCGTCTGAGCGCGTCTGTGTGTGACTGAGCGCGTCTGGGTGCGTCTGATTGGTCACCTTGAGCAGGTGCTCGCCAACCGCGATCTCCTGCCTGATGGCCTTTGATTGCATGCGGTTGCCTCCCTCATCAGGTGCTCGCCAACCGCGATCTTCCTGGCGGTTGGATGCAACGTTGGTTAGAGGCGAAGAAAAACGAGCACCACGAGCACACCGCTCAGACCCACGCGTCGTCTTCGTTCGGCGCAATGTCTTCATTCGGCGCAATGTCTTCGTTCGGCGTAAGAGCGCCCGCCCAAAAGATTGAGACGCCGCGTTACGGCTTCGGTGATCCAACCACTAATGACATCTTCGAGGCGGCAGTGAAGGCGCTGTTTTCAACGGGCGCTATCCGGCACGGCGCCGAGTGCTTCAACTTTCATTTCCCACAGGAGCTCGATACCGAGTTCCTCGTGTGCTGGGCTGGGTTCCAAAAGCCGCCGATTTTCAACAAGGTGCCTGATGGCCTTTGATTGCAATTCCAAAAGCCGCCGATTTTCAACAAGGTGCCTGATGGCCTTTGATTGCAATTCTAAAAGCCGCCGATTTTCAACAAGGTGCCTGATGGCCTTTGATTGGCTTGCGATTGCCTCCCTCATCGGGTGCCCGGAAGTATACGATAAGCCTGATTGGCCTATGGTGGCCTTTGATTGCATGCGATTGCATCCCTCATCAGGTGCCCTGGATGTACGTGAACGTCGAGGGGCTTCTCAATTTCCTATCTGCGCGCATCGACCTAGGATACGCCATGCCTTTGAACCCCAAATGGGTGCTCTGCGACCCAGGGTGGTGGGGTCTCTATCAGAAGCTGATCACGAGCCGGAACCGGTGGACTCGGGAGGCATGCCAGGCGTGGCTCCCATCACGGAGCGGGCTGCGGGAACGTCTGGAGCAGCTGCACGAGCGCTACCCCCGAGGCTTTGTGCGCAACGAAGGATCCATCATTGGAGGGGCGGTGGATCAATGGCTGGACCCCGATATGGCGGAGTATAAGCTCGAGCGCTTTCGCGTGCTGCAGCGTGCTAAGAAGAAGATGCGCGCGATGTTCGTCATGCTCAATCTCATCAAGGGCGCTAGGGCCAAGCGACGGCTCCGTAAAGTGGCCAATGCCGTCAAATCTCTCCGGCGGACCAAAATGTTGAGGGACGCGGTGGCCAAGGAGCGCCTTGAGCGCCGCCTCTAACAATCCAATCTGAATTTAGTCCGCCCACCACCGCATCCTAGTGGTAGTGCCACCGCATCTCGTAGCGCGTAGTCACGGTGCCACCGCGGCGATCGAGGATCTGGATCGATGTCGTGTGGGGGTTTCTATGGTAGCTTTCTAGCCGTTGGGTTCAGATAGTAGTACAATAGACGATTTCAACTCTCGATTCAGCAATGCGGGCTCGTGTGATACCCATACCGCAGCGACGCCGACGGCCGAACACGCGCGGCATGGCAGCACACGACCGGTCCGGACGCGCAAATGAATATCCAAAATTTTTCCAAAATTGCAATTGCAATCAGAATCACCGGTGATTTTATCACCTATCACGGACGCGCGTCCCCGTCGCGCGTCGGCGCCGCCGGCTAGCGTAGCGGTACCGCTAGCGCGGCGCGGGAGAGAGCTCTAGCCCGCATAGGTCCCTAGGCGCATAGCGCCACACGCCCAGGGCCCCGCCTCTAAGGCCCTTAGACCTTAGAACGGGGTGCCGCCTGTGCGGCCTGTGCCGCTTTGCGGCCTGTGCGCCGAGGAGCCGGACACAGGCGGAGTGACCGAGATTGCTGACCACCGGGATTTCTGAGCCAATTTCGGATACCGGATTAAGGCTCGCGCCCCGCAGGCGCCAAGGTTGAAGGTAGTGTATGTGGACCGCGAACGGGTAGTCGGGTACGATTCGCGATTTTTAGATTTATGCGAAGCCCGGAAGCCGTCGATTTTAACTACCGTTCTACCGAATTATACGAGAAAACCGCGCCTTGCGTTTGGCCCCGTTTCGTCGCTCTCGCTGGTGTGTGCAGGCGCACGCGCACAGCACACACAGCAGTGCACTGATCGGGAGGTGTATGAGTATGAAAGGGTTTAGAAAGGGATCACAACTCTCATCGGTGGGGGGCGGTGAGGGGGCCGGCCCGACTCCCTTCGAGACGCGACGCGTTCCGATCGACCATTCCCGACTTGGCGATGACGGCTTCCTTGGACGTCGACCCAAATCGAGTCCCAACCTTTTCAATCGCATCGACCACATCGTGTCCGGACTTGACCGTCCCAAACACGACGTGCTTACCGTTGAGATGCGGCGTGACCGCGGTGGTGATGAAGAATTGCGAGGCCTGCGTGTTCGGCCCGGCGTTGGCCATCGAGAGCAGATGCTTCTGGGAGTGGCTCAAACCAAAGTTCTCGTCGTTGAAGGTCCTGCCGTAGATGGACTCACCTCCGTATCCATCGCCGTTGGTGAAGTCGCCTCCCTGTATCATGAACCCCGGAATCACACGGTGGAAACGCGAACCCTGATAGTGAAGAGGTTTGCCACTTTGGCCAACGCCTTTCTCGCCGGTGCAGAGTGCCCGGAAATTCTCAGCAGTGAGCGGGACGACGTTTGCAAAGAGCTCAAATGTGATGCGGCCTGCGGGAGCATGATCGAGGTCGATGTCAAAGAAGACGAGTGGGTTGGACTCCGCATGAGCCTCGGCGATGCTGATGTGTTTCGACGGCGACACCGAAGAAGCTTGCACCGTCAAGTTGTCCGCATGGTGTATCATCCACTTTGGCTGCGCGGCCACATGCTCGTATAATAGGAGCATGCATGGAAGGATGCAACATCTGCACATCATTGAAGAACGCTCGCCGCGTGTTGCATCGCGGTTTTCGCGAGTTTCGTTCCTTGACGCACCGGTATTTTTTCATGTGGCGCCGAAACGGCTCGGCCCGCGTCACCCTAACGCACTCCAGTTTATACATGTTCCTTCACAGGACCCTCAGGTAGCGTATTTGGTCGCAGTGTGCGGGGTGCTTTTGGACTTACTTTTGGACTCTTGTGCTTCTATTCGCGACGAGCACCAGGGTTGGGTCGCAGCCATGCGCAGCGCGGTGACCGTTGACACTGATGGACACTGAGGTTGCCACCGACCGGAAACTGCAAAGGTTACATTCACAGCCTAGGTCTTGTTGGTTTGTCAAGATAATTCACAGCCATTGGTTGATTCGACATTCACACGTCGTTCTTTCATGGAAGTGAGTGGCCCGACGATCAAGTCGCCGCGATCCATTTTCAATGAGAGTAGAATTCGCGATCCCACAATTCCCACGATCTTCCTCGACATCGACGGTGTTTGCCATCCCCTCAAGCCATCGGGTCACTGCTTGCGCGCGTCCATGGACGCTCTCGCAGCCCGCGCCGACGCCGAGATGGACCTTCCCGAGGATGCCGTCGCATCGACCATCACTGGAGAATTCGAGCCCGAAAACATGCGCGCTCTCGCAGCATGCGTACAGCAGTGCGGCGCGCGATTCGTCCTCTCGTCGACGTGGCGCGAAACCGCACCTCAGCGCCGCGCCGTCGACGCACAGCTCATCGCTGCGGGCATGCCGCCGATCTCGGGCTACACGATGTTGGGCACACGGTGGCGATATGAGCAGATATTGCAATACGTCCACGAGTTCAAGCTCACCAAGTGGGTTGCGGTTGATGACGCGGAGCTCCGGCTGCCGTGCGAACACTACGTGAGAGTCGATCCGGCCGTGGGTTTCACAGATAGGGATGCGGAGTGTGTGTGCGCGCTGCTGCTAGCATGAAGAAAAAGCTCATGATTAACATGGGTCGATGGGGCCTAGGGACCTATCCGGAAAGGAGGCATCTGCGCACCTGCGGAATCTGCCCTTCAGCCTTCTGCCGACAAACAGCGTATCTGCCTCTCGCGAAGAAGCGCCGCACCTTGCGTTGTCTCGTGACTACGAATCGGCGGGACCCCGATTCGACCCTCCACCGGTTAGACACGATGGGCTCTCCTCATTAAAATTGGTCAGCAAAAGTCAAGTGTGAACACGCCCCACGCCTGACGAACTCAAATCCTCAATGCGAGAAATGCCCCCACGCGGGCTGAAGAGCAAGCTCCAGCTCGCCGCAAAGTTCGGCACACCAAGCTCGACTGCAACAACACCACGTACGGAGCGGCAGTCGCCCGAGGCCCCGACCCGCAAGCCTGCAGCAGCCGAGGCACCGCCGACAGATGAGTCTGCGGAGTTGATCGCGCTCCTTCACGCTTGTAGCCCCACTTATATGAAACTGCGAAGCGCCGAGCTGCGAAGCGCCGACCTACGAGGCGGCGCCGGCGTGCCGCCACTCCCGTCGTCCACGAAATCGGCGCCAGCGGCTCCAATCGGTCCAGTCGCCATCCACATGCCGTCGGTGACGTCATCCACGTCAGTGGTCCCCCCTCCGCTGGAGGTGGTGCCCGATGCCATTCGATCGGTGTCCGCGGCCGCCGAAGCCGCCCTCGAAGCCGCTGCCTGCCCAGCCAAGGCGGCCATCTTCATCAACGACGACGAGGCTCCGTTTGACGAAACTCCCTCGCAGTCCTCGCTGCTTGCAGACCCGTTGGCGCTGCTCATCGCGTCGCAGCTCGCGTGTGGGCCGGAGGCACGCGCTCTGATGACCTCTGATGACGTCTGATGACGTCTGATGACCTCCGATGACGTCTGATGACCTATGATTGCCCCCCTCATCAGGCACGCGTCCGGCTCTCGGGCAAGCGGCGCAAGCATCTGAGCGTGAGCGCGACCGATGAGCGAGCGCTCGAGCGAGCGCTGGTCGCAGGTGGGGCCACTGATTGCGACTTGAGTGCGGCTTGAGTGCGGCTTGAGTGCGACTTGATTGCGACTTGATTGCGACTGGATTGAATCCTCGCTGCTCGCAGTCGTCCTCCAGCTTGGTGAACGGTCACGAGATCTCGATCTCGGTGAACGGTCACGAGATCTCGACCTCGGTGAACGGTCACGAGATCTCGACCTCGAGGTGCGCTGGCTGCTACGCGGCCCACCGACACGGCGCTCGGCCGAGCTGCTCGAGCGCTGGGAGATTGCAATCTGCGCGTGCCGAGATCGAGGCTTCCCGCTGCGTGCGCTCGAGTGCGGCCTCAAGCTCGAGGCTGGTGATCAGAGCTGCCTCCGCTTGCACTTGCATGCTGATGGCGCACGTGATCAGAGCTGGCAGTTGGATGGGCGAGTGGGGGGCGAGCCGCATGCTGATGGCGCACGTAATCAGAGCTGGCGAGTGGGGGGCGGGCCGCTTGCTGATGGCGCTGGCGCTGCGGTGAGCGCTGCGGCTACGAGCGCTGCGGTGAGCGCTGCGGCTACGAGCGCTGCGGCGAGCGCTGCGCTGGTGCTCGCTTTCCTCCTCACCCACGTACGTTACGGCCACTCAGCGGCGCTGGCCGTTCCGCTGACCCCAGTGCAGGTGGCCCTGCTGCGTGACCGACCGCCGACGGTACGTGCTCACTACAACGCCCCACTCCCCACAGCCCTGCTGCGTGACCGACCGCCGACGGTACGGGCGTTGGGGGGGCAGTCTCGGCCTGCATGCAAGTGCTCACTACAACGCCCCTCTCCCACAGGTACGAGCGTTGGGTGCGCAGTCGGGCGCGCTGGTGGTGGTGCTCAGTGCAGCGCGCGGCGCGGATGAGAGGCCAGCGACAGAGGAACCCGCCGCGGAGCCTAGCGCCCAGCACGACGCCCAACATGGTGCCCAGCACGGCGCCCAGCACGGTGCTCATCACGGCGCCTTGCTGCTCCTGTGCGGCTGCCGACCAGCGCTCCGGAAGGCGAGGGAGCTTGTAGCGGCGTGGAATGAGTCGAAACCAAGGGTGCTACCAAGGGAGCTTGTGGCGGCGTGGAGTGAGTCGACGCCAACAGACTCCACAGTGGTAGGCGAGCCGCGCGCGTCGTGTTGGGCGGCGTGGAGTGAGTCGACGCCAACAGACTCCACAACAGGAACTACAGCCGCCACGCGTCAGCAAAGGACTCAACTCTCGTAGCGTAAGTAGAAGCGAAAGTAAGTCTAAGTGAGTAACACGCCCGCCGCCGGCGGGGTGTATGAACTGTGCATGCGCCGAATGCGGCAACGAACTCTGTCAGCATGTGCGAATTTAACCTAGCGTATGCAAACTACCGACTACGGACACTTAAATGGATCGCTATGGACACTATGCTCTATGTGGACACTATGATCACAATAGCTCGGGTTCGGTTCAACAATGTACAATTAACGCCTCTAACAAGATCTGCTCTTTCATGCGCTCATCAGTCTGATTATAGCTCATCCGAGATTGGTCTCGGTAGCTATGCGGCAAAAGGCTCTCGACGATGCACTCGACCCTCTCCGCCACCGCCACGGAGTCCTCCTCGTCCAATCTCGAACCCATCTCCCGGCCGCCTCGTCCAATCTCGAACCCATCTCCCGGCCGCCTCGTCCAATCTCGAACCCATCTCCCGGCCGCCTCGTCCAATCTTGAACCCATCTCCCGGCCTCGTCCAATCTCGAACCCATCTCCCGGCCTCGCTCATCGTGCAT
The DNA here is from genome assembly GCA_002887195.1 of Chrysochromulina parva. NCBI lineage: Eukaryota > Haptophyta > Prymnesiales > Chrysochromulinaceae > Chrysochromulina > Chrysochromulina parva. The sequence continues at coordinate 11,345 of PJAB01000679.1, read as the reverse complement.
GGTTGCGCAAGTGTGGATGATGAGGTGATGACGTGACGAGGCGACCTCGACGGAGGCGAAGGAGATGCTCGAGGTTGAGTTGTGAAGGGCCCTTCACTCAGATGCATCGGTCTGTTCACAGAGGCATCTGTCTGTTCACACAGAGGCGTCGGCGGAGGACGCTTGCAGTGACGCTGACAAAGATGCCAACCCTCGGCCAGAACGCCCACTGCGACGCCCACTGTTGCTGCCTTCTGCCGCCGTCGGCAGCGCGACGTTGCCACTAGTGCTGCCTTCTGCCGCCGTCGGCAGCGCGCCGCTGCTCTGTGGGGATTCGGGTAACTCCCTAATTACCCCCCTAATTACCATCGAGTTGCTCTCTGGGGATTCGGGTATCTCGATGCCACTTTCGCTGGGTGGAGGTTGTGCGGCGCGGAGGTTGCCTGTTATGGAATCGGTCCCCTCGGCGGCCGCCGGCCAAAAGGGTTGACCGCCGTGCGTCGACCCCTCATCGACACTCGCGACATCGCCCTTGGAATACGCATGCATCCCTTCCAACTCCAAATGTCGAGGCACACGAAGGACCCCGAGGCGCTTGAGCAGCATAAAGGTGGCACACGCCAGAATGCCGACCCACGTGATGTGAGCGAGCAGGAAGATGCAGGCGCCGCCGAGCATCTGCCCGTCGCCGTAAAAGGCGCCGCCGGAACGTATCCTGTGCAATCAGTGGCCATCAGTGGTAATCAGTTGCAATCAGTGGCAATCCGTGGCAATCAGCGCCGGAACGTATCCTGTGCAATCAGTGGCAATCAGTGGCAATCAGTGGCAATCAGCGCGTATCCTGCCGTTCGAGATCGTGTGGGTGCACAGAGGTGTCATCGAGAGTACTCGGGTGCATTCAGTGGCAATCAGTGCTCACCACCTGCCGTTCGAGATCGCGCGGGAGCAGAGATGTCATCAATGGCAATCAGGTGCACTCACTGTCAATCAGTGCTCATCACCTGCCGTTCGAGATCGCGTGGGTGAACTGCGGCACCGATAAGAGAGAGCACGAGACAACTCCCCATATGCCGCATGCACCGTGCACTGCGCAGGCGTCCACTGGGTCGTCGATTTGCATTCGGATCATCATCTTGGAGGCGGCGCGGTACACGCAGCCGCCCACAGCGCCGATGATGACTCCAGCCCACGGCATCACGGTCGCACAGCCGGCAGTGATGGAGACGAGCCCCGCTAGAATCCCTGCGTACAGGCCATCAGTGGCAATCAGAGGCAGCAGAGGCACTCACCATTGCACATGGCGACCACATCCCACAGGCAATCAGAGGCACTCAGAGGCACTCAGAGGCACTCACCATTGCACATTGCGACCACATCCCACGAGTGACGCGCTCCGAGCGTCTTTTCAAGGCTGATGCTCGTGATACCTGATGAGGGGGGTCATCAGAGGTCATCAGTGGCCATCAGCGGCAATCATTCATATTTTCGAGGCTCATGCTCGTGATACCTGATGAGGGGGGTCATCAGAGGTCATCAGAGGTCATCAGCGGCAATCATTCATATTTTCGAGGCTCATGCTCGTGATACCTGATGAGGGGGGTCATCAGAGGTCATCAGTGGCCATCAGCGGCAATCATTCATCTTTTCGAGGCTCATGCTCGTGATACCTGATGAGGGGGGTCATCAGAGGTCATCAGTGGCCATCAGCGGCAATCATTCATCTTTTCGAGGCTCATGCTCGTGATACCGCCCGTGCAGGCAGACGGAGTGGTAACCACCACAACCCGGCCCGCCGTCAGGTCATCAGTGCCAATCAGTGCCAATCATTCATACCGCCCGTGCAGGCGGACAGAGTGGTAACCACCACAACCCGGCCCGCCGTCTTCGCCGTGTCGGTATTGATGGCGAGAGTCGAGCCTGCGTTGAAGCCATACCACCCGAGCCAAAGGATAAAAGTGCCAAGCACCTGCATGCAATAGGGGGGGTAATTAGGGAGTCAAAGGATAAAGGTGCCGAGCACCTGCAGCACGTTCGAATGGCCGGGCATCGGTACGGGCTAATTAGGGGTAATAAGGGGTAATTAGGGGTAATCAGGTGCCGAGCACCTGCAGGACGTTCGAATGGCCGGGCATCGGTACGGGAAGCCCTGTGGCGTCGAACCGCCCAATGCGTGGGCCGATGATGGCCGCGCCTGCCAAGGCCCCAATCCCTCCAGTCATATGCACGACGCCGGAGCCAGCGAAGTCGAGGAAGAGGAAGCTTGAGTCCGCATTCGTCCAAGAAAGCCATCCCGAGTGAGACCATACCTGATGAGGGACGCCATCAGGAAGCTTGAGTGCGCATTCGTCCAAGAGAGCCATCCCGAGTGAGACCATACCTGATGAGGGACGCCATCAGGAAGCAATTAGGTTCGTCCAAGAAAGCCATCCCGAGTGAGACCATACCTGATGAGGGACGCCATCAGAGAGCACTTAGGGGCAGACCGAGGATCTCAGAGGCAATCAGATTTCATCGGTGAAGGCAAGCTCCTGACCCAGCAATCAGAGGCCATCAGAGGCCATCAGAGGCCGCCAGAGGCCATCAGAGGTCCTCGGTGAAGGCATGCTCCTGACCCAGTGCGCCACCACGGGGTACACAAAGCTGGTGATGAGGGACGAGAAGATGAGGTAGGCTGGCAGCTGGGCGCGCTCCGCGACCGCGCCCGACACAACCGTTCCCGCATTGGCGGCGTAGGTGAACTCGAAAAAGACACGAGCCCAGTCGGAGCCCGATGTCTGCACCCCGCCTTGCATGAACTCATGCGTCGCATAAAGCGTGTGCGTCTGGTTAGGAATGGCTGGCTGGATGCCAAAGAAGGCGTTACCGCCCTCATGCATGATGCCATACCCAACGAGCCACCATAGCAAGCCAGCAAGCGACGCGTCGACGAGATTCTTCATCAGGATGCTCTGCGTGGACCGGGACGAGACTGCACCGGCCTCCAACATGCCGAAGCCGCACTGCATGAAGAAGATCATGATGCCGGAGATGATGAGCCAGAAGGTGTCGGCTGCTTCTTGTGAGAAGCGGTCGGCTCGCACAGCCACCAATTGTGCTTGAAGCTCACCGACGGCCGCCTCGAGCGCGGCTATTCGGGCGCTTTCGTTGGTGCCCGCCATCGCTACGCGAACCCCCGAACGTTACGTGCTGGGTCGCGGACCGCTGAGCCCGCAGCGATCGCGGGTCACTCTTTACGTGCGACCGGCCGTCTCAGCGACGCGCCGGTCCTGTGTCTCAAGGGAGTGAGTGTCCCTTGCAGTCTCAAGAGACGAGACTATTACCGAGCACGAGGCTCATCAGCCAACACTTGAGACGATTGCAACCTCTGATACCACAGCAGAAGTCGAGCTCCTTTCCTGAATAATTAGAGTTGATTTGCCTTTGAATCGTCCCCGAACCAAGATGATTTTTTTCATTCTCCACACAATCGACAATGATCCGAGCGAGGAGGTCGTCCGAGCGCGGCCCTCGTGTGCGGAAGGTTCTCAGCGCGGTACCGTTATGGCGCGCCCGACCGGCACGTGCAGGTTCGTGCAGCTTATACCGCACGCGCATCGACGTCCCTGCTTTTGATCAGACCAGGGGCATTCCTTCCCCCCAATTAGTTACCCAATTTGCGCGACATCGATCCCCTCAATTTAAGTCTCATCTACAGACTACAGTCTACACACCAAGACGCAAGAGAAGAAATGTGTTTTGAAACGTGAATCCGCGCACATCCTTTGTGTTCGTGCACAGTGCCACAGTTGAGCCGGGCCACCCCTGCACATCCAGACTGGATGTGCACCGCAACTTCCCCCCGACCTCCCGTGTTACGGTGCTGCGTGGAGAGCCGCGGTGCATCTCGGCTGACATCCTGGAGATTCGCGTCGTATCTCGGAGCATCTCGGCTGACATCTGGAGATTCGCGGCGTATCTCGGTGCATCTCGGCTGACATCTGTCGCATCGGCGATGAGTTCGGTCCTCACCGCTAACACCGCTGGACCTCTCCATCGGCGGCCGCCGGGCCGCGGCGCCATACGTGTATACATGAGTACATGCCCCGCACACCCCACATTAGGTGCGCATGCTAACCGCCCACAGGTCCCCACATTGGGTGCATGCCGCTTCTGCGCATCATCCTGTGGCATGCATCGGCACCGGTAAGCGTTAGAAGGTATAAGCGACGCCCCCGAAGAGCTGAGTGTGCAGGCCGCACATCATCATCCGGGGGCCTGGAGCTTAGCCCCCTGGAGCATCTGGTTCACAGCAGCGATTTCGTCATCCGGGGGCCTGGAGCTTAGCCCCCATGGAGCATCTGGTTCGCAGCGGCGATCGCAGCAGCGATTTCGTCCTGTTTGGTGAGCTTGCAATGCATGCACCTGTGATGAGGGAGGCAATCAGAGGTCATCGGAGGTTATCAGAAGCAATCAGATCGACTTCAATTCGGAGCTCTTGCGAATCTCGCCCAAATCTCGCTCAAGCATATCTCGTTCATATCTCGTTCATATCTCGTTCATATCTCGTGCATATCTCGCACCCGGCGCACTCCGCCTTGGCGCACGTATACTGATTGCACCACGACTCGCAGGTGGGCGCCTCCTCAGTCACAGTCACCGGCTCAAACGGGCTGTCAATGCTAGACCCCATCTTGAGCAGAGGTACGTCGGCGGGGTTGAGGTCGTACGTCCGAAGGAAGTCGATGTGGGGGGCGAGGGAATCCGAGCTGCTCGTCACAAAGGCTTCGATTGTGCGTGGCAGATTGACGTCCCACACGTCCCCGCGCACCTGATGAGGGAGGCAATCCGACTGATGAGGGAGGCAATCAGCTTGATCGATTGTGCGTGGCAGATTGACGTCTAATTGACGTCTAATTGACGTCTAATTGACGTCCCACACGAGGGAGGCAAGGGTACACTTAAGGAAGGCCCTTTGGAAGGCACTGAAGGAAGGCAAATAGGGAAAGCGATTGGGGAAGGTAAGTCGCGTTCCACACGCCCCCGCGTACCAAAAACTCATTGTAGATATTGTTGCGGTGGGCGCCAGCACGACGCTCGTTGGTATCCCTGAGATGAGAGAACACAATCAGAGAGGAGTGAGGTCAGAGAGCCGTACTCAGGGATTCATCCTCGTGAGATGGGATGCATCCTCGTGAGATGGGACTCATCCTCGTGAGATGGGATTCATCTTCGTGACGGTCGTCGCGCGCTATGGGATTCGTCAGGTTCGTCACATAGTCACCTCGCGAGGTAGACCCCTATGCTCGGCACGTCAGATTCTCAATCAGATTCGTCAGATTCTCACCTGGCGAGGTAGACCCCAATGCTCGACACGTCCCACGTACAATCGGACGGGAGGGAGCCTGGACCGGTAGGGTCCGCGTCAGGAGGGAGCACTGGGCAGGAGCTGCGACAGTAGCCGCCGCAGTCGCCCGGGGCTGCGCATTTGATGACGGTGACGCCCGGCCGGAAAATGATCCCGCCCGGGCAACCAAATAAGGAATCGTGGAGCGTTTTGCCGTTAGGGTCGCCAGTCGGGGCGCGGTTCTGGAGGCTGAAGACCTGATGAGGGAGGCCATCAGGGGGGCAATTAGTAGGCAATTAGTAGGCAATTAGTAGGCAATTAGGGAATGCGATTCTATAGGCACTCTTGCTATTCGGGAGGCTAACAGACCTGCTGAGGGATGGATACGGAATCAGATGTGAGGGATGTAATCACCGGAGGATGCGATTAGGGTGCGTTCAGCCAGGTGTAAGCGAGGTATGTGTAAGCGAGGTATCAGCGAAGGAATCCGAGGTGCCATCCAAATAAGGAATCCGAGGTGCCATCCAAATAAGGAATACGAGGTGCCATGAGAGAGAGGGAATGGGGGTGGAGCGGATCCTATGCGGTTCCTCTGAAGCCGCGCACATACATCGCAATCAGATCCAATCAGATCCAATCAGTGTACAATCAGTGTGCAATCAGTGTCCAATCCGAGATGTCTCCCAATCCACACCCACCATCTCAGTGCCCAATCAGTGTACAATCAGTGTACAATCCGTGTCCAATCCGAGAGGTCTCCCAATCCACACCCACCATCTCAGTGTCCAATCAGTGTCCAATCAGTGTCCAATCAGTGTCCAATCAGTGTCCAATCAGTGTACAATCAGTGTACAATCAGTGTCCAATCCGAGATGTAAGAGATGTACATCTCCCAATCCACACCCACCATTGAGGCTGAGACGAGGCAGCTGCCGTGAGCAATGTCGGAGCAATCGGAGGGTGCAATGAAGGCCCGAGACGTATGGCCGTCGAAGCAGTGCACGAGCACGCCTGATGACGCAGGCAATTAGGGAGAGGAGGCACAGAGGAGGCACTCACGGGTGAGGCAATTAGGGACCGATTGGCAAGTAGGGAGGCACTCACGGGGGAGGCCATCAGGAAACCAATGAGCAATTACCTGCATCTGGCAGGGCGCCCGAGGCCGTCCACTGCTCGTAGGGTGCCCTCTGGTAGCGTCGGTTGATTCGCTCGGCTACGCTCTGCGGACTCTCCGGGGGCGGTGAGGGGGATGGCGAGGGTGGTGGCGAGGGCGAAGGTGGTGGCGTCGGGCACGGCGGCGGCGGCGGCGGCGGTGAGGGTCGGGGTGAGGGCGGCGGAGGGGATGGTGGCGGCGAGAAGGAGGGCCAGAGTGGAGGTGGCGGCGACGGCTCCACGGCCACAGCGGCGAGCTGGTGCTCCGAGTTGGATGCCCCAGCACCAGCACCAAGCCGCCGCACCCCGAGTACGAGCCAAGGCCCGATTAGGAACACGAGGGTGAGCAGACCGAACCCGATCGACCTCTTTCGCTCGAGGTGCTGCGGGTCTTTGCTGGAGAGCCTGCTGAAGAAGACTTCCGCAGACGATGCCACGCGGTCATACTTCATGTTGGTCCGGGTCCCCTCTGCATCATCCTCGACTTCGTCGTCGTCGTCGTCGTCCCGCGCTGCAGATCCGCCTTCCTTATTTGGAGCCCATGCAGACCCGCCTTCCTCAACAGCCCCACCAGCTGCGTCCGAGGCATCGTCCGCTTCGTCCGCTTCTTGATGCCGCTTCCAGGCACGCCCTACCACGGTGTTCTCGCGCAAATTCGGCGTCAGAACATAATCGAGGTCCTGCAGGTCCGCAGGATCTGCGGAGCGCTTGAGCTCTGGCGTCGCCTCGGGTCTAGCTGACGAACGACCGATCGCGCGCGCGAGCAAGGCACGCTCGCGCTCGGATAGGTTCGAGCTCTTCAGATGCTCTTGTATGAAGTCTTCGGCCATCGAGAGCCCCTCGCCAAGGGGCGGTGCGCCATCCATTTCGTGCGAGAACGGCGGCATGAAGCAGTGTATAAGAACCACGTGGAACTCAGCTCCGATTGCGGAAGCAATTCAAGTGTGCATGCAACTTGAACTTATTTTCGGAAATCGCTACGGGCCAACGACGCTCGGCTCATGTGAATGTATCCACAACACACAGCCCGGATCGCCTAAACTCGAGACGTCTCTTCGTCTTTGCGGACGCTCTTCAACTAATTAGCATCTAATTCCCTAAATCACAGCTAATCTACTCTCGAACTATCGAAGCTCATCATGCGTCTCCACCTGAGGAAGCGGGCTCGTGCCTGCTGCAACTCGCGCTGTCTCGAGCGCTGCCGCGCTCTGTCTCCCTCCGATGCGTACCGGCTTCAGAGTGCCCGTCGCCACATGTCGGTCATCCTGCGCTGCGGCTGATTGCGGTTGATTGCGTACCAGCTTCAGAGTGCCCGTCGCCACCTGTCGCTCATCCTGAGCTGCGGCTGCGGTGGCTGTTGTTGCGGTCGCGGCTGCGGCTGCCGCTCCGGCTGCGGATTCTCGCCGCCTCGCTCTCCTCGTGTGATCTCGTGTGATCTCGTGTGATCTCGCTATCCTCGCAGCTTTGGATGTTGGAGCCTTGATTGGATTTTTGATTGGAGCCTTTGACAACGACGACGACAATGATGATCCGGCCCTTGCCGCCCTTGCCGCTTTGGAGTTTGGAGCCGTCGGGTCGACTTTCTTCTCGAGCGCCTCGGCTGCCTTTGCGTCGAGTCCGAGGGCTGAGGATGCCATCGCTAAGCGCTCTTGGAGCAATGCCTCGGGCAAGCTGCCAACGCAATCAGCCGCAATCAGCCGCAATCAGTCGCACTCAGCCGCAATCAACCTCAATCTGCCTCGGGCAGGCTGCCAACGCAATCAGCCGCACTCAGCCGCACTCAGCCGCACTCAGCCGCACTCAGCCGCAATCAGCCGCACCTGCCGAGGGTGCTTGGATCGAGCTCCTTCAAGCGGGCGAGCGCGGCCAACATCTTCTCCGACTCTTGACGAAGCTGCTTGCGACGGCGCTCGAGCGACGCGCGCTTCGCCTCGAACACCTGATTGCTTTGGTCATCAGCACCCGCTCGGTTCGCCGACGCGCTCGCGCCGTACTGAGCGTTGCTGGCCGCGCTGCCGGTGGCGGCGCGCGCCGTCGCGGGCGGAGCGCCGTCCTGAGCGCAGGCGGCCGCCGGGATGAGAACGTCTAGCGCCACGTGTTCCATCAGAAGCGCCCCGTCGAACGCGCGTCGCACCTGCATGCAATTCCCAATTCAACCCCAAATCAGGTTTGCATGCAATTCCCAATTCAACCCCAAATCAGGTTTGCATGCAATTCCCAATGCGACCCCGAATTGCAGACCTCATTGGACAGCTAAGGAAGCCAGCGATCATCAGTGGTCATCAGCATTCATCATCAGCATTCATCAGTGGGCATCAGCATTCATCATCAGCATTCATCAGTGGGCATCAGCATTCATCATCAGCATTCATCAGTGGGCATCAGCATTCATCAGTGGTCATCAGCATTCATCAGTGGACAGCTAAGGAAGCCAGCGGTCATCATCGGTCATCATCTCACCATATGATCACATGGTGGCAATCAGCATTCATCAGTGGCCATCAGCATTCATCAGCGGTCATCATCTCACCATATGATCACATGGTGGCCATCAGCGGCACTCCGGCGCAGTCACCGTGATCACGTCGCCCGAGCGCACGCCCGTGACGAGGAGCTGATCGGTCGCGTTCGGGACGAGCGAGCCACGTGGATGGAGCGTGCCCACGCGGCGCTCGGGACGGCGCGCGTCCCAGACTGCCACGTGGGCAGCGGAGCTGCCGATGAGCTGCACCATGACTGACGAAACACACGGGGGAGGGTGCTCAACATCAGTGCTCATCAGTCGCACTCAGACGCAATCAGTCGCAATCAGACGCACCTGACGAAGCATTCGCGGCATCGACTCCAAAGCTTGCGTGGAGCGAGGTGCGTTGACGAGATGCGACTTCGTCACTCGCGTTGCACCGGCACGACGCGCGGGCGAACAGCGTGTTCGCGTACCAGTCGAGCAGCAATCTCCCCGAATCTGGCGCCTCGTGATCCGAGAGCATCTCGCGCGATCTCCAGCGGTGGCCTAGAAAGGATGGTTGCTGCAGCCGGGCGCCGGGCATCACCACACCGAATGCATGCTCCACCCCGAGCGCATCGACCCATAAAAGGCGCGCGGGCACCTCGGCCTCGTTGATGACGGCGATTGGCGCCGGCGTGTTCGTCAGCTGCGGCAGCGTATGCCATGGTGCTGGCGCCGTCGGGCTGGCGGCGGCGGCCACATGCATGCTATCCGCGTCGCATGCATGCTCCGCCAAGCCCGCGCACACCCGCATGCTGCACGGCCGTTGTCGCGTCGCTTCCTCGCACGCGGCCGAGCAACTGTGCATCATGAACGCAGCATTCGCCTCGCACTCGCCCACTGCAGCCCACTTGACGCACTCGGACTCGACGGCAGGCGGCGGTGGTGGAGGCGGTGGAGGCGACCTGGTGCACGCGTCGGCGCAACCTTCAAGCATGAATGCGCTGTTACGAGTGCACTCACCGGCATTGGCCCACGACTCGCACTGGCATGCCGTGGAGCACGACTGGCTCATGAAGTTCCTGTTGTGGGCGCACTCGCCCGCGGCTGCCCAGGCTGCGCACGCGCTCTTCGTGTAAACTGGCAGCGGCGAAGGCGCAGGCGACGGTGGTGGCGCTGCGTTGGCTGCTTGTGCGCACTCGTCGGCGCAACGCACGCGCATGTAGTCGGGATTGCGGGTGCACTCTCCTGCGGCTGCCCAGCGGTCGCACTGGGCTGCAACCGATGTGATGGCCACGAGCGTGATCGGCAGCGCTCGCATCCGCGCCGCGTGAATCGTGCGTGTGCTGTGAATTTTCTTTTCAGGAACGTCCTCAAGGCAGCGGCGCGTTCCCGTGAGAAGCCCCGCGCGCGACAGCACTCGAAGCATGCAGATATTTCCTAAAACCGTTGAGTTTGGGAAATTTGCTTCGTCATGCATTTTGAAGCGCGTCAATGTCCGTCGCCGAGCGAAGGCAACGCCGCACCCTCAGTTTCCCCCGAGTTCTCAACTGGCCGAGCCATCTGCGAGCAAGGACCGAGCAGTTGAGGACCGCTTCACTGCAGGCGCAGCTTGACGAAGCTCTAGCGGAGAACATGATCTTGAGACAGAAGATCGAGGAGCTCCAGAACATGTCATTGCTGATCTCCGCGCCATCCTCATCGACTGTCGGAGCGACGACTTCCAGCAGCGACGAGGTAGTAGCTGAGATAGCCGTGAGGCCGCTCGGGGATTCAACTGTACTCTCTGCATGCGTGAGGGCGCTCGGGGAGTCGACTGCAGCCTCTGCATGGCTTGCTGCTCGTCCGCTTGCGCCGCTGCCACTTGTGTCTCCGGGTATCGTGCCTGATCTCGTGCCGCCTCCGTCTGCGCCGCTGCTGCTAGCTACACCGCCACATGCGTTGCCGCCATCATCACGTGAGGCGGCGGCGGAGGCGGCGGCGGCGCAGGCGGCAGCGGCGCAGAAGACTGCGGAGGCTAAGGCGGCGGCGGAGGCGGCAGCGGCGCAGAAGACTGCGGCGGAGAAGGAGGCGGCAGAGAAGGCGGCGGCGGAGAAGGCGGCGGCGGAGAAGGCGGCGGCAGAAAAGGCGGCGGAGGAGAAGGCGGCGGAGGAGAAGGCGGCGGCGGAGAAGGCGGCGGAGGAGAAGGCGGCGGCGGAGGAGGCGATCCAAACAGCTCTCAGTAAGGAGACCGAGCAGTGGAAACAGGAGAGCGCCTCCGCCAACGCCGCCGCAGACGACGCCGCCGCCGCCGACGGCGCCACCCCGAATCCACCCGGCACAAATCTCGGTGGATTCTCGGCACTCGGTATCCGCCGAGAATCCAACCCGAATCCACCCGGCACGAATCTCGGTGGATTCTCGGCACTCGGTATCCGCCGAGAATCCAACCCGAATCCACCC
>PJAB01000678.1:0-22152 GCA_002887195.1 Chrysochromulina parva | reverse complement strand
GCCCGCCCATTCCAAGTCGTTCGTCTTAACCACTCTTCCCTCTCCCGTGTGCGCAGATAATTTTGACTGGGATGGGAAGTACCTTCGTGATTGAAGGGCTTGGTTGATAACCGCGGTGCCGCCCCCACCATGCCGCGACGACCCCAGATAGCAGCCACCATACCAAGGGCGCGCCGGGCACCTACACCAGCCGGCGTGGAGCCGCCTTCCAGCCGAGATGCAGGGAGGGGAGGGTGGAATGATTGCCGCAGATGTGCAGGGGTTCCTCGAGTGCGTGCCGTAAGCTCTCCGAGAATCGAACTCAGCTCGACCCTCGCCGCGCGCGCCCTCCGCCCTCCCGCGCGCCCCCCCACCCTCCGCCCGGCGAGGCGGCCGCGCCGTGCCGCCGCCCGTGCCGCCGCACGTGCGGCCCGCGCCCTGCGTGCGGCCTGGGGCGGCGTGGCGAGCCCGCGCTGCCGCGACTCTCACGCCCGCTCTTGCGCGTGGCGTCCTCGCATGGCGGCGCAGGGAATTTAGACTGGGATGAGAGAAATTTTGGAAGGAATGGATTCACCTATGAAGAGGGCAGGGCGGCTGCCTTAGGCACTAATCGGCTGCAGGAGCTCAAGCCGCACCATTAATACTACATGTAGGTTAATGACATCTGTTGAGTGTTGTAACTACTACGTCGTGAACATGTGTTTTCGCCACGTTCTCATCCCGGCCCTGCGCGGCCACCCGTTCGAGCCACTCAGAGCTCGCTGCTTGGGTCGGCCCCGCCGAACGCTGGACTTGTAAAGCCGTGTGTCTACGCAACGCTTTCGAGTACATCAGACAGCCCCATTCCCGCCCATCCGCTGGTACGCCACCAAGTACTCAGGGTAGATGTAGCTTCCATGGAAGACAATAAACTCACGGAAGCGTGCGATGCAGCCGCCAGTCTCAGCCACGAGCGAGTGGAAGTGCACGGGCGGCGATGCGCGAGGCACCGCGGCCAGCTCACGCTTATCGCCCGTGGCAAAGATCGAGCCACCGCCGCCGTCCATGCTTGTTTGGCCATCTTGGGTGCGGACAGAGTGGCCCAGGGAGACGCGGCACACGAGAAGGTAGTGGAGCCTGCCAGGGTGGCGCACCTTCACAAACAGCCGCTCGTGCAGCTCCTTGCGTGCGCCGCTCGTATCGTGCGCAACGTCGGTGGTCACGTATTGGTCATTCTTGCCCACGTCCTCCGCAAAGTACGTGCCGTGGCCAAAGATCCCCCTGCTGAAATGCTCATTGGGCCCGTTACTCAGGATGCTCAAGAGCATGTCCGGCTTCGTGCCGTGCAGCAGAACCCGCTCGTTGGCCTCAGCATTCATGCCACCAGGGAAGTGGGCGCGGTCCGTCTTGAGAACCAGGCTGGACAGGGCGGCCCCGTTCCTGCGGAGCCGCGCGAGCTGCTCCTGGATCTGCTGCTGGCCGGATACGTAGCGGTCCCAGAGCTTCGGGTGCTCGAGCCGCCACGCGCACGCCAGCTCGAGCCGGCTGTAGACTCCGGGCTGGCGGACGTCTTGACCTCTGGAGAGCTGTGTGGGGTCGGTTTGGAGCAGAGACTGCAGAGTAGCCCATAGGTTCGCATCGTTGCGGCGATCCAGGGCGATCAATGCGAAGCCGTCGTTGGCACGTGCGGTCGTTGCGAGACTGGGCTGCCAGTAGGCAGGCGGTGCGCGCCGCTCGGCCGCCATCGCACTCATCTTGCTCTGCGCATGCTCCGCCGCCTTCCGAGCCGCATCCGCCTTTGTCGACGCCTCCGCGTGCCGCCGGCGCTCCTCCTCGAGACGCCGGCGCTCGGCCTCCGACTGGGCCCTCTGCTCACGTGCGGCCCTCTCCTGGTCTCTCAGCCGTTGGTCGGCGGCGCTCAGCTCAGCCTCGCGGCGCCGGAGCTCCATATCGCGCAGTCGGCACGCCTCCTCGGCCTCCCGCAGCTGGCGACGCTGCTCGGCCGCAGAGCTCTCGAGCGCGCTGCGATGCCTGCGCTCCTCCTCCTTCATCCTCGTGCGATGCCCGCGCTCCTCCTCCTCCATCCGCACTCGCTCGGCTTCGGCAACGCTCGCAATCTCGAGCCGCTCCAGATCCGCCGCCTCCCGCGCCTCCTCTGCGAGCGCGCGTGCCGCCGTCGGATCGAGGAAGGGGTGCTGGCTCGCCGACGTGGCGTCGAACCTCGCCTCCGGCGCATCCGCGAGCAGCCCTCGGAGCAGCGCCTCCAGGTGGGCGTACTTGGACTCAGACGCCTCGGCGTCGCTCGCGCTCTTGTGCCACGAGAGCAGCGCACCCGAGGGCGAGAAGCAGAGCGAGCCCTCCCGGCAGGTCGCCTTCAGCACGCACACGCCATACGCAAAGAGGTCCGCCGCGTGCGTGGGCTTGGGGGCGGGCGCACTGCTGTTCGCGGGCTGAGAGAGCTCGGGGGCGCGGTACTGCTGCGTCCCCAGCACGCTGCTCGGCGCCGCGCTCATGCTCGCGATGTCGCGGCTCGTCTCAAAGTCGGCGAGGCACGCGTTCCACACGCCCTCACCCTGCGCCGCCATCAGGACGTTTGGTAGCTTCACGTCGCCGTGCGCGAAGCCGTGCCCGTGCAGGTGGCGCAGCGCAAGAGCGACGTCGTTCAGCGCCGCCTTGCGCGCCAGGGCGATTGGGCTCTTCTGCAGCAGCCACGCCTGCATGTCGCCCGCGTCACAGTGCCTGAGCTGCATGTACGCGACGCGCCCCCCTGCCCTCGAGCTCTCGAAGAGGCACTCCACCTCGGCGATCAGCGGGTGACGCAGCTCTGACAGGATGCGCACCTCGCGCTGCAGCCTGCGCCAGTCCTCGCTCCGCTGCAGCGTGTACTCCTTGAGCACACTGCGCCTCCCGCCGAAGACGCCCGTGAACACGTGGTGTAATGTCTCCGGCGGGCCGCTCATGAGCGAGAGCTGCGAGTAATGCGAGAGCTCGCGCTCGACGAGCATGCCGGGGATGGCGACGCCATCGACCTCGCACAGGCGCAGCACGGGCTCGGTCGCCAACCACTCTGGCAAGTGGACGAAGGCCATCGCCGAGAGCGCCACGCGCGTGGACCTCAGGGCGCTCTCGGCGCGCTGAACCTGATCACGCGCCTCGTCGAGCCGTTCGGTGGCCCCGGGCTCTCCCTTCTCGACGGCGGCGTTGGCGTCGATGAAATCGTTTCTGGCATCCTTCCAGGCCCTGTGCAGGGCGTGCAGGCTCTCGAGCCCAGCTTGCGCCCCCTCTACCTTTTGGAGCTCCGGAAGCTCCACTCGCGATCGATCGACCTCGCGCATGCACCGGCTGATGAGGGGCAGTGCCTCCTCGCGCAGCGCGCCCAAGCGCCGCCTCGGCTCCGCCCCGAGATGTTCCTCCAACTTTTCCAAGGCCATCGCCTCATTCGGCAAGTCTCTCGCCAATTCTGCACACTCACTCGTGGCGTGCTCGATCAGCGCCTGGAGCCTCTGCATGAGCTCAAGCCGCGCCGTGTCGCGCCTGGCCACAGCGTCGCCCCTGGCCACAGCGTCGCGCCGGCCCTCGTCCTCCGCGAGTTCCAGCGGCGACGCCTCGAGCGAGAAGCAAGCGCGCACGTGCTGCTGCGCGCTCGCGAGACGGCCACGGGCCGACGTGACGTGCTCGAGCATCTCAGCGCATACGTGAAAGGCGTCCAGCTCTCCCGGCTTGATCGGCAGCGACGTCTGCCTCGCCACGGGTAGCGCGGCTGGTGAGGCACGCACGTGGCTGAACTCGACGGGGTCGATCTCTGTGGAGGCAGCCGTAGCGTTCACCAGAACTTCCGCACGGCCGTACAATTTGGCCTGGCGCGCACGGGCGATCTCGAGCTGGCCGAAGAGTTCGTCGAGACCGGCGTCGCCGGCTTCAAGCTCAACGGCCGTCACTGTGCGAGAGTGGACGGTGGCGCCCCCGCCGCCGAGGATGGCATCCACGTGCAGCTCGATGCTCGCGTTGGGCGGCACGAAGCCCGTCGTCGGGACGAAGGTGCACTCCCCTTCGCAGACCACCTTGAACGCCATATGCGACTGCAGACTGCGGGGACAAGCGGTCACGCACGCGGGAGAGGGTGCTTACTGCCAGAGATGGTGGGAGTCGAGGGGCATCGTGCGCAGGAAATGCGAACCTTGGATTCGTGATGCGCAGATCGCATGAAGGAGCAGCGACAATGCGCAACGATTCCGGAGGATAAGCACCGAGCTCGATGCTTGCCATCGGAAGCGGGGCTTGCTCTTCAGGCTTGGACTCTATCGGATAAAGCTCGATGCGTCCACTTGAGGCAAACAATGAGGCCATGGCCCTCGCGTCGAATAGATCGCATGCAGCAGAGTCGATCTTCACCGCCTCATGCAATGCGATCGGACGATTCAGCAAGATGGCCGGAGCCTCAGCAGTAGCTCCTCCCTTGTTTTTGATGACAATCTCGATGCTCCCACCAGGAGCCACTGCGCCGGCTAATGGAATCACGGTTGTTTGATCGTCGCTCTGGAGGACGAGGAAGGCGTAAAGCTGCTCCGTGGGGTTCTCGAGGCGCACGCTTGCCTCGCCTTCGCAAAAGTGAAGCGCGCTTCTGTCGCGAACGCCGACGCGGATCGCCGCCATCATATTCGCGACAGGCTCGGAAGAAATACGTGTGAACTGGCTGTGAATAAAACGGACGAGCAATGATTCAAAAGTGACAACTCTCATTCCGTCATGAAATTGTCTGACACAGTCACAGATACTCGCGTCTGCAAGCCGGAAGGAAGTCAGGAGCCCGCTGAAGCTGTGTAGCAGAAAAGTGCTACAGTACAAGCAGCCACATGTGGTGAGTCTCTCCCGGGGGCACTTCCTCATCCGGGCGGTTACTAATTGCGTGGACAACAGGCCAAGAATTTTTCAAGAGGTTCGTCAGTGGGAGAAGGGGGGTGCAGGTGTGCAACCACAACGCGTCAATTGGTGGACTTGTCGGGCACTTGGTGGACGATGCGCTCGTTGTCGCTCCTGGCGCTCGTCGCGCTCGTTCGCGGCAATAATGTGCACCGATACGTGCACATGAATGACCTTGAAAAGCTGGAGGCGGAGATCCTCGGCAAGAGATCCACGGAGCTCAACGCCGTCGAGGCTCACACCGGCCAAACGCCGCTGTTTAAGGCGGTCTCCGAGAAGAAAACCACGGCCGTGAAAATGCTCCTCAAAGCGGGCGCAGACGCCACCATCGGTGACAAGGATGGCTATACCGTGTGCCACGAAGCCGCCAGGCTGGGTCACCACGAGATCTTGTTGATGCTCCTTGAGAAAGGACTTCCATGCACGACCGATTATCACACTGATGGGTTCACGCCGCTGCACCGCGCGTGCACGGGGAAGTCGGAGGCACACACGGCCGCCGTGCGTGCGCTGATTAAGGCGGGCGCGCCAGCCGACCAGAAGGCCAAGAACGGCATGTCTCCTATGGAGCTGGCGGTGGACAATGCGGCGACGAGGGGCCTGCTCAAAACTCGGCTCAAGAAGGTCGAAATGTCCAAGCAGTACAAGGCGGAGCTCTAAGCGTCGGCCCATCGGTGATCACGCCAAGGACCATGGCTGCGACGGGGGCAGGGAACCCTTTTAGCACACGCGATGGGCACATGCGGCAGGCCCACACGCATTTTCAATCCCCATTTAATACCCCCCTATCTGCTCACATTCCCGGAGCGGTCAGGCTACTTTCAGGCTACCCTTGGCGAGGGTCGCAGTTGTGAGTATCTAAGGAAAAGAAAACGCTGAACGCTGAAACCTGATTCGTGCAACGCTGAATCGTGAATGCTGAACGCTGAATGCATACTCATCTTGATGTGTGTGCACACTCTCCTTGTACGAGTTCCTTACTCCCACGCCGACATCCCCTTCAAATTCCCCCACCGCAATTCAGGGGGTCCTGCCAATGTGTAGGTAGCTTGGTAAGTTACAAAGTTCTCTCTCCTTGTACGAGTTGACCGCACCACCATGCCGCACCACTCCTCCAACATTCCGGCATCGAGAGTACCGGTCGCGAGATGTGGCCGGTGCGTAACGGGTTCTTAAGGTATCGACGTCTTGTTCGTACGACGACGACGTGACATTCTCTTTCACGTATTTGTGGTTCACTGCCAGATAAGCCGGTCAAGGCGCCACCGGAGTCCGTACCCCCAAATAGTGAATCAGTAGTGAATGCGGCGGCGGATTAGTGACTCAATTAGGAACAGTCAAGATAATTCGGGAAAGAGGTTTGGCTCGCCCTCCGTACGTCGTGTTCGTTCCTATAGGCGAGAGCCAAAACGCGGTGCCTATCACGAACATTTTTCCCCTTGAGATGAGTGAGTTAGTAAGTTATTGAGACACTCAGACACACCGTGCTGGAACAATACGGGATATACACATACGGGTCGAGATATCCACTAAGGCACATAACTCACTCACTCTACACTCACACTCACTCACTCACCCACCCTTGAGATGCCTACTATGTATTCTCATCTTCGAATAGCCGCAACTTTCTCAAAACGGAAATTCAGCCGCGTTCTCGCGACGCATCTGCGACCTCCGAGAGCGGGCTCAGGCTTCGGCCCCACTAATTGGGTGGATCCCGCCGCATAAAGATGCTGGTGCTCTCCTCCCTCGCGTCGGCGCTCGTGCTGCCCGCTGGCCAGGCGGTCCATGCTGTCCATGCGCCGCGCTTTGCGGCCGTGACGATGAAGGGCGGCGCGACGGCTTTTGCTTCCAAGCACTCGTCCACCCGTGACCTGAAGACTCTCGAGACGCTTCTCGCGGATGTGGAGTTGCCCTTTCTGAACCGCAAAGGCAAGGTGGTCGCGACGCTCGGCCCTGCATCGTCCAGCCTCATCATGATCCAGAAGCTCGTCGCCGCGGGCGTCGACGTCTTCCGGCTCAACGCTTCCCACCGCCGTCCGGGCCAGTTCGAGGAGCTGATTCCGTGGATCCGCGCGGCCGCGACGGCCGCGGGGCGCGACGTCCGGATCCTCGGCGACATCCAGGGCCCCAAGTTCCGCTGCTCGCTCACGCAGGACGATGTGCCCGTGCCGCTCACGCGCGGCGAGGTTCTCGAGTTCGGCCTCGCGGCGAGCAATGCGGACGCAACGCGTCCGGGGCGCATCACGCTTTCGCCGACGGTCGAGCAGACGGCGCTGATGCGCGGCGTGACGCCCGGGATGCGGCTGCTGCTCGACGACGGCTTTATGGAGGTCAAGGTCGTCTCGCGCGTCAGCCCCGACCTCGTCAAGGTCGAGGTGCTCGTTGGCGGCAAGCTCAAGAGCCGAAAGGGTATCAACGTGCCCGAGCTCCAGATCGACTGCTCGGCGCTCACGGCCAAAGATCGTGAGGACGCCAAGTATCTCCTCTCGATGGGTGTCGACTACATCGCCCTCTCCTTCGCGCAGAAGGCGTCCGACATCCAAGAGCTCATCGACCTGATGGACGCGCAAGGCGTGCCAAAGTCGGCGCGTCCGGCAATCATCCCCAAGATCGAGAAGCCGGCGGCGCTGCGCAACATTGACGAGATCCTCGCCCTGTCCGACGGTCTGATGGTGGCGCGCGGCGACCTCGGCGTCGAGCTCGGGTTGCAGCGTGTGCCTTTCGCCCAAAAGTTCCTTGTGCGCAAGGCGAACGACGCGGGCAAGTTCTGCATCACCGCGACGCAGATGATGGAGTCGATGATCTCGAACGCCGTGCCGACGCGCGCCGAGGTCTCGGACGTGGCCAACGCCGTCTTCGACGGCACGGACGCCGTGATGCTCAGTGGCGAGTCGGCGATGGGTGACGACCCAGTGGGCGTCGTCCAGTGGATGGGACGCATCATCGCGGAGGCGGAGGCGCACGCGGAGGACCTCGCGCCTTCGATGTAAACACCAAGGGCACTTCAGCAGCAGCAGCAGTGGCCGCAGGAGAAGCAGCAGGCACAGGCGGCAGAGTGTGTACGCGATCTCGCAAGAGGACGAGAGCGATTGCGAGTCGCTGCATGGAAATGAGAGAGAGAGAGAGGGGAGGGGGGGGGATTCCATCGAATGGGATGGACAATGGCGCCCCTGCAAGCCCCAGCGAGAACGCACAGCTGACGCACATGATGCCATGAACCGAGAACCCAGCCGCATGTTCCCTCGAGGTCGCTGACTCGTCAGTCGCGCGCGGCCGCCCAGGGGGTCTTGGTGTCTTGCCTCGCACTCCACGCTCCAGATGCGTATCTGCTCAGTATCTCGTATCTACTATCACTTGAAACCATCTTTGGTGAAACATGTGAGAGAGTTTTCCATGGAGGCCCAGAGGTTGAGCATCAGCGGCGTTTTTTCATTTTTCATCTGAGAAGTGTCAGAAGACGAGATGAGAATTGAGATGGCGTCGCCAGGATTCTGCCAGGAATATTTTTTCAAGAATCCGTTACCTCCTCATCTCTCATCTCTCTTCCGCTTGCAACCCGCGGAGGAGGCTGTGAGTCAAGTGTGTGAGTCGATTTATAAACTTTGCGATGAAACTACCGGTACCGAAACGTGAGAAACGGTCTCGGGACTCCGAGCTCGCGTGTAAATCCCTGTCGCATCACTCCGCTCTTTTGCCAACATGCTGCTCCTCGCTGTCGGTACCCTCGCGTTCAACCTGCTCACAGCTCCGTCGCCCGTGGTGCTTCATCCACGCGCCGCCGCGACCATGGCCGTGACCGAAGATGCAACCGTCACCGGCTACCTTGCCAAACTCGAGGGCAAGGTTGCCGCGATGGCGGCCCAAGCAGGCCGGCCTGTGCCGGCGCGCTGCATCGACGACGCGTGCCTGCCGCTGTCCGAGTACATCTCGGTGCTCGAGGCGGCCGCCGTGGAGCTCGAGGCCTTCGGTGCGGTCGTGCCGACGGGCGCCTCAAACAACATCATTCCGATCGGCAAGGCAACCTCATCGGACGGAAGCCTCTCCCTGTACCTGAGCAAGCTCGAGGCCAAGGTGGAGGCGCTGTGCGTGCGCTACGACGTGCCCATGCCGCAGCAGTGCAACGCCGAGATGTGCATGGACGTGCAGGAGTACATCGAGCTGCTCGAGGAGACGTCCAGCCAGCTCGAGCAGCAGTGGCAAGCGGCCTCGACCTCATCCGACTTTGGCTCCGCGTGGGGCCGCGGCGAGTGGGACCAGCTGCAGGCCCTGGATGTGAGGACCGCCGACCGCCCCCCCGAGGTCGCCTCCGCCCTCGCCCTCGACGGCTCGCTCACCGGCTACCTCTCGCGCCTCGAGGCCAAAGTGGAGGATCTCTCCGCCAAGCTCGGTACGGCGGCGCCGGCGCGCTGCGTGGGCGACGCGTGCCTGGACCTGCAGACGTACGTTGCGATGCTCGAGGAGTCGGTGGTGACGCTCGAGAAGCAGTGGGCGACGGCGAAGAGCGGTTCGTGGTGAGCCCTGCGCGCTTGCTTGCTGCATGCGAGGGCGGCACACCTTGTGACTCACTCTCCTCGATGCATGCGAGGGCGGCTCACCTAGGTGACTCACTCTCCTCGATGCATGCGAGGGCGGCACACCTAGGTGACTCACTCTCCTCGAGAACGCTTCGTGAATTGTGTTGGGCGATCAGCGTTCAGCTCCGCCTTCATGTTTCCGCTATCGGCACCTTTCGAGTTGCGACGTGCCAGGAGCTGCTCGGGTGTCCTCTACATAGTCCACATCCTCACATGTCTGTTACGATCTGTCATTTTGGTGCTCCGTTGGGGGTAACAGAGAGCATGTTCACGCGCAGATCGCTTCGAAGTTTTTGGGCGACTCGCACTCGGAAAACACATGAACATACTCCATTCATGGACAAGGGTGAAGGGCGCGACGTCCGATCAACATCACGATTGAGAATGAACAGGAAAGATCCGATCGAAAGCGCAAAGCGCGCTCGCGGCTGAACCCAGCGATCGCTATTCCACAAGGCGAGCGAGCGCGCGCCCGATTAGGAAATCGGGGCGCGGTGCCACGCTCCGGGGGCCGCAAGCCAGGGCAAGGGCCACACACAGGGGGCACACACTAACACAAGATAGTAGAGACCGTCTGACAGAACAGCCTCAGAATAGCCTGCAGGCATTTCCTTCTCGGACGTCCAATTCAAGTCAAGAATACATAAACAACAGACAACCTTTTACGGAAGCCTATCGAATGCTCCGGAAGCCAGCGGGGGAGCTAGGCTTGACGTCATCAACTACATCAACGAACTTTCCGAGCGTACCGGTACAGTTGCCTAGAAATAGCGCGTCTGCCGTCCCGGTCGCGTCCGTCCACCGATTTGCGCGAGCAACAGACCGCGCGCACGTACGTACGGCTCCAAATAGTGCAGCATGAAGACAGCGCTGTGCACGATCGCCCTCATGAGCGCTGCTGTTAACGCGCTATCGCTCGGTGGTCAGCCGGCCGCGGAACAACATCTTGACAGCCGAGCCCGGCTAGCAGCCCTTTCGGGCGGACAAGTAATGGCGCCCAACAGTGCGCCTTTGGTGCCTCCGCTCAACGATCCTCCCCAACAGTTGAAGATGCTCGCCTCCGGGCTCGTCAAGGCCGTCACCGTCCCGCAAGCAAAAGTCATCGATGGCAAAGCCTTCCCTCTAACACTGTCACCCACGGGCACACAATTGGTCGACCGCGCAACCTTAATCCGCGAGAACCGCCAGGAACTTATCGATGTGCTCCGCGAGTACGGTGCCGTGCTCCTTCGCGGATGGGGAGCGTGCGCCCCGTCACACTTTGCTGAGATCTCTGCAGCGCTGCAGCTGCCCACGACTGAGATGTCATGCTCGGCCGGCCCGCGCTTTGAGGTCGCGAGCAACGTGTTCACAGCGAACGAGGCGCCACCAACCGAACGCATCCCGTTCCATCACGAGATGGCTCAGTGCAACGCGCCACCCGCAGTCATTATGTTCTTTTGCGAGCAATCTGCGCCAAGCGGTGGCGCGACACCAATCATCGAGTCGCACCTTGCGGCGGCGTACCTGCGCTCGCGCCACCCGGACGTGGCTGCGCGCCTCGAGCAGAAGGGCGTGCGCTACGTGCGCATCATGCCGCCCGTGACCGATACCTCCTCGGCGTTGGGTAAGTCGTGGCGAACTGCCCTACGCGTCGAGTCGCCGGAGGAAGCTGAGGCAGCGCTGCGTGCCATGGGGTCGACGTGGACGTGGCTCGCCGGCGGCATGCTTCGCACGGTGACCGAGAGCCAAAGGGCCCCTGCATGCACGCGCTCACCATGGCGCCCCTCCCTCTTCCCACAGGTGACCGAGAGCATGCCGGCTCTCCTCCGTGATGAACGCTCCGGTCGCGAGGTCTTCTTCACGGCCGCTGAGTCCACCTTCAACGGCGTCGCAGACGAGGCCGCCGACCGCATCGCCGTTGAGGGCTCCGAGGAGGGGACTGAATGCCGGACTGTAAGGCCGGAAAAGTCCATCATCTATGGCGATGGCTCACCGCTCGACAGTCCTACGAAGGCGGCGATGCTCGATGTGAGCGCGTTCATGCTAAGGGCGCAGGTGGCCATTCCGTGGCAGCCGGGCGACGCCTTACTTCTCGACAACGCAAGGGTTCAGCACTCTCGAGAGTCGTTCAAGCCGCCGCGCCGCATCCTTGCCTCCCTTGTGGGGACTCTCTCGAAGTCCCACGGCACGCTCCGATGGGACGCTTAGTAACGACGCTTCCGGGCACACTCGTCCTTCATCGACAGTTGGACTTGCATGCATCTCAATTAAACAGGACGTTTGATACTTGTACTGTACCGACTACGGCAGACCGAGGCTAGAACCTGGTCGTTAAAGACATGAAGACAACAACCGAATGATCGAAGGCGGACGTCGAACCCTCGACGTCGGAGCCGACGAGATGCCGACGACCCGGGGATAAGCGAGCAGGTGTGCGAGCCGGCTCGGCCTCCCGGCTCCGGTGCGCGCAGGGTTGACCGGGATCGTGGGGCGAAGCCGAGCGGACCTCTGCCTCACGCTTCATTGAGTAAGCGTTATGGTTCGTCACTTGAGTTGAGTTGACTTGTGCATGCTTCGGCATGCCTTGATCTACATGAATGAACAAAAGGAAAAAACGGCCTTGGAACCTCTATAGGAGCCGATGCCGTCGGCCCACGAGAGCGCCGGGCGACGGCCACCAGCGACACGACTTGCGCTGCTCCTCCACCGCGTGCACTTCAAGGATTTCAAGTCCTTTGCGGGCCACGTGGTCGTCGGCCCCTTTGACGCTCGCACCACGACCATCGTCGGGCCCAACGGCTCGGGAAAGTCTTGCCTCGTTGAGGGCGTGTGCTTCGCGCTCGCCGTCGGCTCGCAGCAGCTCCGCGCGCCAGCTCTCGGCTCGCTGGTCAACCACGGCAGCACGACCGGGAACGCGGCCGTCGCCGTCACCTTTGCCGAGGCTGGTGGCCCACGCTGTCTCGTCGTGCAGCGGCGCATCGTGGGTGGCTGCCGCAGCGAGTGGTTGGTGCAGGAGTGCGTGTGCGGCAGTGGCGGTGGCGGCGGCGGCGGTGGCGGTACTCGTCGCATCGAGCTGCCGCGCCCGCCATGGGTGTGCAGCACCTGCGCGGCGACCTCGATGAAGCGCGACGAGCTGCGCCACGCGCTGCGGCGGCTGCTCGCGCTCGACATCGACCAGCCCGAGCGCTTCGTGGTGCACCAGACGAGCGTGATGAGCGTGGCGTCCAAGAGCCCTTCGGAACTCCTACAGTTCCTTGAGGGCGTCTTGGGGACCGCTGGGCTACGTGCAGGCGTCCTCGAGGAGGCCGCACGTTCGCTCGAGCTCAGCGAGGCCGTGAGCTCGCTCGAGGAGATCCTAACGGTCGCGCGCGCCGACAAGGCGATGCATGCCAAGAGCTTCGAGGCGTACCGTGCCCTCGAGGAGAGCCGTCGGGCGTTCGCGGCGCTCCAATTTCGTCACCTCAAGCGCGAGCTTGCCTTCCTGGCGTGCAGCCTCGTCAGCAGCGACGCGCGACGCAAGGCTGCGCGCTGCACGCTGCAGGAGCGCGAGGGCGTGCTCGTGAGCGCCCGTGAAGGCGCACAGGCCGTCGAGGGACGGCTCAAGGCGAGCGGCGCGGCCAAGACGCGCGCCCACCTTGCCTCGAGCGCTGCCGGCCGCATGCTTGCGAGGCTGAGGGAGGAGAGCACGCGCATGCAATTGCGTCGGAAGCAGGCCTTGGCGAGCGAATGCCGCACTGCCAAGGCCGCCGCGGCGGTGCGCATGCAGGTGCACGCGCTGGGCGAGGAGGAGCGCACCGCAGCCATCGAGGAGGCACAGGCGCTCGCTACGGCGCGGCGGTCTGGCGAGTCGCTCGCCTTGTCTGAGGCTGTGCTCGAGGCTCGCGTCGAGCGCATGAACGCCCACGCCGCCGCCGCCGCCGCCGCCGCCGCCGCCGCCGCCGCCGCTCGCGCCGATGCGAACGCTGTGAACGCCGATGCGAACGCTGTGAACGCCGATGCGAACGCCGCTGACGCTGCGGACGCGACGGGCGGCGTGGGGCGTCCGGCTAGCGACAGGCCCCCCAAACGCCAACGGCATCAGTCCAGCGGGGGCGGGGGCGGCAGCACAGGCGGAGGCGGCGGTTTGGGAGGAGGCTCTGTCACGGGCAGCACGGGCGGCAGAGGCGGCGGCAGGGCAGGTGGCCTAGGCGGCAGCGTGGGCGGCGGTGGCGTGCTCGACGAGGACAGCAAGCTCGAGGAGCATTGCCTCACGATGGAATGCGAGCTGCGCGCCCTCGTGCACGCATCGGCATGCGCGAGCCACTCGGCACAAGCCAGCCGACGGGCAGCCGAGCGATCCCAACGCGCCACCGCCGAGATGCACCGCCTCAGTGCTCTACGACAGGGCGCAGGCGAGACCACGACGGCGCTCGAGGCGGCGGTACGCGCCTCGCAGGCCGCCATGCTGCAGGCCGAGAGGAGCGCAGCGCTCGCACGCAGCGCGGCAGAGGAGGCTGAGGAGCGACTTCGCGTCCATCGGAGCGGCCTGCGCTCGCTCGAAGGAGAGCTGAGGGAGCGGAGCGCGCAGCTCGCCAGCTGCGGCGCCCAAGCCTCCTCCGACCGCCGCGCCGGCGCCGTCCGCCAGCTTCGTGCCTCCCTCGGCGGCGGTGGCGGCTCGGCGGCGTCGCGTGTGCACGGCTTCCTCTGTGAACGCCTCCGCGTGGCGCCAGCCCACATACGGTGCGTGAACGCCGTGCTGGGCGGCGCGACCCGCTCGACCGTCCTCGTCGACGATAAGCCAACCGCGCTCGCCCTAATTCATTACTTCACAGAGCGCAAGGTGGGCACCGTCACGTGCCAACTGCTCGATCAAGCGGACAAGGAGGCCGCCGCCGCCGCGCCGCCCGCCGCCTCCTCCGCGCTCGTGGCGGCAGCCGCGGCAGCCGCGTCAGCGGCGTCAGCGCCCTCCTCCGTCGCCTCGGGACGCGCAGCACGCGCCGTCCTGGGCACCGACGGCGCGGCGGCCGTGTGGCTATCGGACGTAATCGAGTGCGAGACTCGTTACCGGCCCGTCGTACAGCAACTCACGAAGGGATGGATCCTCGTCGCCGACGCACAGGCAGCCCTCGCCGTCCACGCTCGGCATTCACACCAGACCGACGATCGGACCAATGGCGGGCGCGCCGACGGGGCTGGCGGCACCAATGGCGGGCGCGCCGACGGGGCTGGCGGCCGCAGCGGCGGCGGCGGACGTGCCGGCGGTAGCGTCGGCAGGGGCGGAGGACGTGGAGGCGGAGGCGAGGGAGGCGGAGGCAGCGGCGCTGGCCTTGGCGGCAGCGGCGGCTCTCGCGGCCGCAGCACCATCGGTGGGGGCGGTCGAGGGGCTGGTGCCTCCTCGCTCAACATCGTCACGTTACAAGGAGAGCTCTTTCGAGCCAGTGGCGAAGTGCAGCAGGCGCGGGCGCCATCGGCCAATGACGCGTACGCCATCGGCGCCACCCTCGCAACCCTGACAAGCGGCGGCGGGTACGACGGCGGCATGGGCGGCGGCGGCGGCGGCGGCGGCGGCGGCGGCGGCGGCGGCGGCGGCCTTCACGCGCGGCTGAGCCACGAGGTTGAAGCCCTGGAGGCGCAGCTCGCGAGTCTGGGTCAGGCCGACGCCTCACTCGCGACCGCGGCTGCCGCCGCCGCCGCCGCCGCGGAGTACGCTGCTGCCGAGAGCGCGACGCGCCGCGCCGCCCTGCTGCAGCAGCAGCACGAGCTGAGCACCGCCCAACACGACGCGCGTGCCCTCGAGCGTAAGCTGAGCGCCGCGAGCGCCACCGTTGCTGCGGCGGCTAGTGCTGAGGCTTCGACCTCGCGCAGCTCCGCGGAAGAGCAGCGGCTGATGTCATGCATCATCGAGCTACGTGCGCGGCTGCGATGCAAGCGAGCGCCGCCTCCACAGGCCGCCACAGACGAGACAGAGGAGACGGGGATGGCGGGGATGGCGGGGGTGGCGGAGGAGGCGGGGGTGGCGGAGGAGGCGGGGATGGCAAGCACGCCTTCATCGTCGGCATGGGATGCTCCGGCTGTGCCATGGCACACCTTACTCGACGAGACGAGACGCTGCCGCACTGAGAACGAGGCCGCCACCGAGGCCAAGGAAGAGGCTGCACGCCGCCATCGGCAGCTGCTTGGGCGGCGCCGAGCTCTCGAGGCCAAGGAGGCCGAGCAGCGCCAGCAAGCGGCCCAGGCGCTACGTGAGAGCGAGAGGGCAATCGCGGCGCTCGCGGCGTTGCAGACGAAGCTCGAGGCGCAGCGAGAGGTGGCGGAGGCTCGGGCGGCGGAGGCAACGGAGGCGGCGGCCGCGGCGCTCGCTCTCGCGGACGAGAAGGCGGAGGCAGTGTGCGCTGTCGAGGCGGCGGCGGCGAGCGTGCGGCTGGCGCAGGCTGCATGGAAGGCGGAGGAGGACACTACGGAGGGGCAGCGGACGGCTCACAGCAAGCTGAGCGAGCAGCTGGCGGTGCTGCGCGCCGCGAGGCGCACGGGGCGAGGGCGGCGCGAGGGCGAGGAGGAGGAGGGTGGCGAGGACGAGGACGACGAGGAGGACGAGGCAAGTGACGAGGGTGTGGCGGCGGACGAGGCCCCACACACCGAGGATGGCACCCTCGCCGCCGCCGTCGAGACGGTTGCAAGCCTCGAGGCTGCCCGTATGCGACTCCGCACTGAAGAGCATCATCTCATCTCCAAGCAGCGTGCCATCGACGTGGTCGCGCTCGAGGCGTACCTGACTGCTTCGGCGGCAGCGGCGCGGCTGCAGGTGCGACTGATTGCGACTGATTGCGACTGATTGCGACTGATTGCGTCTCTGAGACTGAGTGCATGCATGCGCGGCGCGGCTGCAGGCCGAGGCGCTCGAGGCGAACGATCTGGCTGAGGCGAGCTCGCGCCGTGTCGAGGTGTTGCAGCGCGAGCGCTCGCGTCGCTTCCTCCGCGGCGCCCAAGCCATCAGCGACGCGCTTCGTGCCACCTTCCGGAGCCTGTGCAAGCACGGCGATGCCGCCCTCGAGTACGCGGATGTTCCGTCAATCCTCTTCGCCGAGGGGGTCTCGATCGCCGTCAAGCCCCCGCACGGCGAGTGGACGCGCTTCGAGATACTGTCGGGCGGCCAACAGGCGCTCGTAGCGGTGGCGCTCACGATGGCGCTTCAGGAGGGCACGTACCTTGAGCGCCATGCTGAGCGTGAGGCCGGCGAGCGGACCGCGTTGTCCGAGGGCTACGCAATCGAGGGGGGCGGGGAGGCCGACGCTTCCCCCCCTCCCTTTGTGCTCTTTGACGAAATTGACGCGGCGCTCGACACTCAAAAGGTGCGCGCGCTCGCCGAGCACGTGCGCGCACGCGCGGCCGGCCAAACGGTCTTCGTCTCGCATCGGAAGGAGCTGATCGAGGCGTCGGGTAGGCTGGTGGGCACCTTCATGGTCGACGGGGGGACACGCGCCGTGAGCGTGCCGTTTGGAGCGTGAGGGGCGCCCATCACGGCGCCATGCCGGAGAGGAGCACGAGGTCTGGAGGAGCACCCGGTTTGGGGCGCTGGGCTTGACTTGACTTGACGTGACTCGCGGCGCACCCAGCCCCAAGCGGCGCACTTGTCCGACCACAAGCGACAAGAAGGTACTAGGGCTCTGCCACTGAGCGGATGTGAGGTGTGGCGGGCTGGCGGTGGATAGGGAACAGACTCTCGCGTCAGGTGAGCGATGGGTAGACAGCGGCCCGTTGGCCGGTGCGACGTTTCAAAAACATAACAAACTTCTCGCGACCGCCGACGGCTCGAGCACGCCGCGCTCGACCTCGTCTGGATACGCCCATAATGGCGGAGCCGTGTCCCATTGGGACCCTGTGCCCACGGCGTGCATCTGCTACACTGATGCCTAATCGTGTCTTTGAAAGCCGTCGTGCTGCCAGGCGAGCGCTGCAGCGCAAAGCAGCGCTGCAGAGCGGTGCAGCGCCCAATTACACTCCCAGGACCGGTCTGCATCTGGACCCGCATGCGCTGGCGCGTCAGCAGTTGGAGGCGCACGTGGAATCCACGGCAGCCGCCGCCGTGAGCAGCTTGAGGGCGGCACTCGCGCAAGGGACTGCAAGGCATGCTGCTGCCTCCCAGCCTCCCGATGGGCTGCGCGAGGCTCTCAGCCAAGACCCTGCGGTGGACGTGGACGAGGCCACGGCGGTGTGGGCGACCGTCTGGCGGCAGGAGGCGCGCCTGAGCGCGGGCGGGCTGACTCGACAGGCCAAGCGAGGATGGACTCCGGACGGGCGGTTCCCGAGCGCCTCAGACACCGGCTTTGCGACGCTCTGTGAGCGCTTCGGCCTCGAGGCGCAGGCGCGGCGGCAGAAGGCGTGGGTGGCCGGCACGGCCCGCCCACGGCGAGTGCTGGCGCTGGCGAATCCGACGGCCCATGAGGGGCTCGCGTGGTGGGTCGCTCGGGTGGCGGCGGGCATGCTCTGGGTGGCCGGCCGTGACAATCACACCGCCCTCACGATCGGGTACTCGGCGCACGACGTCGAGGATGTACTCAACGGAGCGATCAGGCCGCGCGGACTCGGCGGCGACCTCGCCAGGGCCATGCGACCTCCCGAGGCGTCATCGGCCTCCCTTGACTGGACGCTCGAGGGCGGCGGCGCGGCGCTGCTCGCCGGCTGCCACGCGCGCACACGAACGGAGACATGCACCCTGCTACGCGATCGGGTGGACGGCGCCGAGAATCTCGAGCTATCTCGGGAGCAAGCTCGGCACGGAGGCATCAACATGCTGCTCGCCCGCAACCTGTTCAACATCGGCAGGTGCAGCCGCGAAGGGGTCCGCTTCCTCCGCGCCGCATACGGCGACCGTTGGGACCAGTCCCGCGCCGTCCTGAGCGCTCGCGCCAACGCGTCCTCGCCGCCTCCTTCGCTCGAGAAGCGCTTGCGCTCGTCGTTTGCGCTCGCGGCGGCTTGCTCTCTCCAAGCGAGCCTCGGGCCCGCCCCGTCACTGCACCTCTACGTGGCGAACAATCTCGAGCAATCTCGCGGGGGCTCCCACTCGGCCCCCCTCAGCACTGCCGTCCACCCTTCCTATGGAGCGATTCGAACGGCCCTGCGCGATGCCGCGACGCTCTCGATTGGCATCTACGTGCGCACGCTCGCGTCCGAGATCCCCGGAGGCTCAGACTCGGAGGCTCGTCGCCGCTTGGGCTTCAGGCACTGGCCCGCGGCGGAACGCTCCGATGACCTTCGGATGGCCTCTAGACCTCGGATTGTCTGCCTCATCAGTCCGATGACCTTCCGATGACCTTCGGATGACCTCTGATTGTCTGCCTCATCAGTCCGATGACCTTCGGATGGCCTCTGATGACCTCTGATTGTCTGCCTCATCAGTCCGATGACCTTCGGATGGCCTCTGATGACCTCTGATTGTCTGCCTCATCAGTCCGATGACCTTCAGATGGCCTATTTGTCGGATGGCCTCTGTTGACCTCTGATTGTCTGCCTCATCAGGCACTGGCCCTCGGCGGAACGCTCCCATTACCTTGGGATTGCGGCGTGCGCTCTCGCTCTTGAGACGAGGTGGGCTGCAGGCCTCGAGCGCGGATGGCGGCTGATTGCGCCTGATTGCGCCTGATTGCGCCTTGAGCTCATCAGCCCGGATCTCCCGCTGAGTGATCGATCGTGATGAACAGTCATTGACAGTGAGTGCGCCTCAATTGCGCCTGATTGCGGAGCAGGTGGGCGCCGGGGTTCGAGAACGTCGCGTGGTTCGTCGCGTCCGATTCTCCGAGCATCGTGAAGCAGCTCGTGATGGACTTTGACGAAACCCTCGGTGTGAACGGAACGCGCCCCCTCACCGGTCGGCGCGCCGTGCTGCACACAGGCGCGGGGGGGCTCCACACACGTTTCGATTTAGATTGGGCGGACCCTACCTGGACGGCGCTCCGCACGGCGCGCAGCACGCCTGCGGCGGCCGGTGCGCGCCCGGCGACGGCTGGCAGTGTCAACGGCAGCGAGGTGCACGCTCTGCGAACTCGGGCACTCGTCGAAGGGTCGGCCGATTGGCTGCTCCTCTCCGAGGTGGACACGGCGGTCATCGGGACGATCCAGGACGGGAGTGGCGGGTTCACCTTTGGCACGACGGCGCTGCTGCGCGGCCTGCGCCTCCGAGGAGTTCGCGCCGCACCCTCATGGAACGACCTCGTGAACGCGGCCAATGCGAGGGATGCGCAGGCCATTGCGCAGCGTTGTGTTCGGAATGAAGAGGCTCGGATCGTGCCAGCGACGAAGTGTCGCGCTCGCTGAGCGTCGATGTTTATGTGACGCGAGAATGCGCCATACATGTATGAACTTGTGTTCGAGCGTTCGTGTAGCCGCAATGGAAGCGCGCCGTGCCGATACCGCAGGTGAGTTTGTGAGCGCGGTGAGACCGGGACGAAACTGACTGATGATCGGCTGAGAATCCGGGTCCTGCATCATGAAACGACAATTTCTGCGCGACTGAATGGCGACCTCTGCGCGGCGACCAGCCCGGGAACACCATCTGACGCCAGAGACGCTGCAGAAAACGCCGTTCACGCCGCTCGGCCGTTGCCCGATTGGCACGCCGACCACCCAGATCGCCACCAAGATCGCTGCTCATCTGCCGATCAGCGCTTCGGCCACCGAGTCGCTGGTCGAGGATTGCGATGGCGCCTGCCGGTCGCTGCAAAGCACGCTCGCTGGGTTGGCTCTGACGGTGAACGCTCTGCCGCCATTATTTTCGATGCCGCCATTGTTTCCGATGCTCTCCGTGCCCACTGCCGGGGCCCACAGCCTCGAGCCGCCAGCACCGCTCCCAGATTTTGTGGGTGCTCCATCGGCGTGCCGCCGGTCGCCTGTGCCGCTCTCGGAACTGTTGGACCTGCAGATGCGTGGCAGCAAGGTGAAGGCTGCCGAGACGAGCGAGCTGCTCGCCGAGGTGGAGCGCGAATGGCGCGAGCTCGAGCACGAGATTCAGGAGGTGCGCGACGAGCGAGCCGACACAGCTAACTCCCGCCGCCAGGCAAAGGCGCTGCGGCAGTCGTTCCGCAAGTGGCACGCGACGGTTCAGCGGTACCAGCGCGCCGCCATGGCCACGTGCCGCGCAATGCGCAGGCTCTTTGACAAATGGCGCTGCACCGCAGGCAGCCTGCGGCGGCTGATCGCGCTTGCACAGCACATCGTGCGCCCTCGGCTCCGGCGCGGCTACCTTAGGCTGCTCACGCACCACGCCGAGCGCCGTCGTGAGCATCGGCTGCTGAGCGCTTCCGTCGCGCGCTTTCGTCGCCGAATGCATGCCGAGTGGCGCACTTGGGCATCCGCGGCCGTAGCACGGTGCGAGGCTCACGCCACGATGCGGCTCGCTGTGCGTGCGCTCACGACACACCGTCGGGCGGTTGGGTGGCGCAGGTGGCGCACGGCCGGCGAGGCGATCACCGTCGCGAGGGCGCGGCTCGGCGCGTCGCTCGCGACGATGCGCCGTCGCGCGCGCGCGGCTGCGTGGTGTGAATGGACACACTACGCTCTCGAGCGTGCCGGGGCCCTCGAGATTCGTCAATGGTGCGCCCGTCGGCTTTGCACGCGCGAGAAGGCGCTGGCGTGGGCGCGCTGGGTAGCGCTCGCAGCGGCATGGGTGCAGCGCGTCGAGATGGTCTTTCAGTGCGTTGCGCGCATGCGCCAGGAGCAGTTGACCATCGGATGGTTCACGTGGGCATTCAAAAGCCGTGAGCTCCGGGCCTCGCTCGAGGCCATCCACGACGCGTGCGACGCCCTCGTCCACAACCAACGCCGCCGCGCGTTCGACCATTGGAGGGAGCGCGTGGAGGAGCGTGCCGCGGCAGCAGAGCACGCGCGCGCCGTGATGAGCATGCTCTCTTCACAGGGCAGAGCGTTGCGCGCCGCTCTGTGGCGATGGGCGGCTGAGCATGCATCGATACTCGAGCTGCAACGGTTTGCGCTTCGGTTACTCGACGCGAAGCTCGCGGCGGCGTGGCGCGTCTGGTCAGGGCGGAGTGCGCAGCTGCAGCTTGCCGCAACGGCCGCGTGTCAGCAGCGACTCGCCGAGCTAGGCGTCGCTTTACGCACCTGGATTGCAGCTTTGGACGACGCCGACGCGGCGCGGCAGCAGCTCGCGGATGCCGTGAGCACGATGCAAGCCCTCGAAGTGGCCATCGCCTTTCGCACCTGGTTCGCGATCGTTGACGCCGCACGCGCGCAGCTCGTTGCCACCGTGCGCGCGTGGTCGCCCGACGGCCGCGCGATGCGTCGAGTGTTCAACTCATGGGCACACGCAGCAGATGGTCATCGCCAGCTGCTCGCGGCGGCGGTGCGCCTGCTCGCCGCCAACCTTCTCAAGGCATTCAACGGCTGGACGGCTGCGGCGACCGAGCGGCAGCGGCTCTGGCATACGGCGGGGCGGCATCTCTCGAACGCGAGCGTGCGGCGCGGGCTCCATTCATGGCGAACGTTCACAGCCGAGCGGCAGGCGCTGGTGCAGCAGGCTGCCAGATGCCTGGCGTCGATGAAGCAGTCGAGCATGCGCGCGAGCCTGAACACGTGGATGTCGTATGCCGAGGCGCACGCCGAGGCGTCGCGCGTGCTGGCCGGCGCTTTGAGCTCGCTTCAGCTTGCGGGCCGTGCGATGCGCAGGGCGTTCAACTGCTGGTGCGTTGATTGCAACTCGCTGCAGTCCATGCAGCGCGCGACAGCT
>PJAB01000677.1:0-22157 GCA_002887195.1 Chrysochromulina parva | reverse complement strand
ATCGGATCCCGGCCCTCCATCGTTGCATACCCCATTCGAGGCCCAGAAGCCGCAGGTGTTTGAGCAGAGGTACGTGCAGCCCGGGCGTGCCGGCGGATGCGGCGGCGGGACGCTCGGCGGAGGCGACGGAGGTGGAGGAGAAGGTGGAGGGGGACGCGGCGGTGGCGACGGAGGTGGGGTTGGTGGAGGAGAAGGCGGCGGAGGCGACGGAGGTGGGGTTGGTGGAGGAGAAGGCGGCGGCGGCGACGGAGGTGGCGACGGTGGAGGTGGAGACGGCGGAGGCGACGGAGGTGGAGACGGTGGAGGAGAAGGCGGCGGAGGCGACGGAGGTGGCGACGGTGGAGGTGGAGACGGCGGAGGCGACGGAGGTGGAGACGGTGGAGGAGAAGGCGGCGGAGGCGACGGGGGTGATGGCGGAGAGGGCGGCGTTGGCGGTGGGGAAGGTGGCGGAGGCGACGGCGGCGGCGGCGACGGCGGCGGTGGCGAGGGCGGTGGCGAGGGCGGCGGCGGCAACGGCGGCGGCGGCGGCGGCAGCGGATACGAGCACACTCGCCAGCCGGTGTAGGTGACGATGCTGTCTGTCGCCCACTGGATCGTACCCGGGCCCAAGATGAAATTGGAAGGCCCGCCTCCTATCCCGGAGAAGCTCGTCAACGTGCCCGACGGGTGGCTAGGTATGAGGAGAAAGTCGAAACCAGCCTCCGTACTAAAGGAGGTTGCTGTCAGGGGCCTTCCTAGGGCGAGCGCGGTCGGCGTGATGGAGCACGCCTGGCTGTCGCCGTATGCCGACGGAAAGTTGGGCGAGCGAATGCAGTTCGGGGCGCTGGGATCGTTGGTGCAAAGGCCAGAGGTGACGGCAAAGTAGGTCCCCGGCGGCGGCGGCGATGGCGGCGGCGGCGGCGGTGAGTAGTAAGAATAACAGCACTTGTAGCAGGGCCAAGCCCAAAATAATCCGCAGCCCGAGGTGCTCACCTCATAAGCACCATACGAAATGCAGCCTGGCCATGAACCGCAGCTGGGCGAGGAGGCGCTCGACCCGTATGGGCACTGACATGCGCTGGTGAAGCCCACCATCATGGCGAGGAAGATGATGCGGGCGAGTCGAGGCGCGGACCCCAAGCGGACCGCCGAGCCGCGCCGAGCCGCGGGTCGGCGCGCAAGAGAGGTGACGACCCAGACACGATGAGGCCCAGGTGGCGGAGGCGAGGCCGACGTGAAGGACAGCGGACGCCCCGCCCCGAGTAGGCTTGTGAGCTCCTCGGACAGTGGCGACATGGCGGGCGTCGTGATGGTGCCGTTCCCCTGCTTGACGAAGAGGGGCTCCTCGGACTCTGCGATCTGCTCCTTGGAAAGCTGCTCGTCGCCCGACCTGCAAGCATCGGGGAGAGAGGCCCGTCAGCAAAAGCAAAAGGGCCGGGCGGAGGAAGTTGCCCGGAGGACGAGTAATTGCGTGCGCGGCCGGAGCGCTGCGCGAATTACGCTGGAACGCGCCAGGCCAGTCGCGCGCCGCCGCTAGCGTGCCATGCACCTTTGTCCGCGGGGACTCCGTTTGCGCGATCCCCGTTTTCCCCACAGATTCACGATTGGAAATCATTAAGTAATTCCTAAGAAAGGCGATCGCGTCGTCTTGAGGCACGATTCGCACAAAATTCCAGAAAAGGCAGGGAGTTGTTTTCGAGTTTGGTCAGTTTCGTCGCGGTCCTCCCGACGCCACAGAATGCAATCCTCATACGGACTGTGAATGGAAATTCGAACGTGTGCAAGGTGTTGCTCTTCACGTGTGCGCGATCTTTCGTTCGTACGCGTTGCAAGCAAGCTAATCAGTCGAAAGAACACAAGTACCTAAACCAGCGCAAACGAATACCCTTATAGCCTTAGGTACATTTGCGTGCTTGCTTGTTTGCTTGTTTGGAACCGTTGGTGTGTTGTGAATGAACGTTTCACCTCGTGAGCATGGGTCTGAAGCGAGTGTGAACGTACGCGATGTTGCTCTTCACGTGTGTTAGAAGTCACACAGACACACATTCGAAGTCACACAGACACACATTCACATTCACACACTCACTCTGCGCATGAGGTCGATTGCAGAGGACGATGAGAGCGATGTCCTTGCTCGCGCGGCTATCGGCTCCTGCCGCAGGCGCTGCCGCCGTGAACTGTGCATCCTGCCCAACGGGTACCTCACTGGACGACGCACTCGACTTCGCCGGTGCGGTGCACGATACGGTGCGGGCGAATGGCTCAGAACGTCTCGCTGCCATTGTACAATCAGATCAACCCGTCACAGTGCTCGTGCTTGGCGGTTCGATGACGCTAGGCCACGATGCGAGCTGCAGGAGCGAGTGCTTCCGGAAAGACGATTGTGAGTGCGCATGGCCCAAGATCCTCGCCAACATCCTATCTGGAAGAGCGCAGGTCACCTCCAGGGCAGTGGGTGGCTCTTCGAGCAAGTGGGCACTTTACAACGTAGCCTCGTGGGCACAGGACGCCCTGCGGGCGGACCTAGTGATCGTTGATTACGTCGTGAATGACGCTGGGTCGTGGGACTGGGGCGTGTACCATGGGGAGGACGATTTTGTATCAGTGACCGAGGCGCTCATCCGCGAGATCCGCTCGTTGCCAAACGCACCCGCGCTGCTGGTCCTTCACACGGTCCCTGCGTCCAGCGCAAACTGCAACCTCGACCTGCTGCGCTGGCAGCGGCCCCTGCTATTGTACTACCACGTGCCAGTCCTCAGCTACCTGCGCGCCATCTCGGCCGAGTTTGACGGTCTGGGCGGACACGCTCGCATGGAGTGGGAAACCGCGCCGTCCGGTGCGCAGCGGGACAAGGTTAGGGACAAGGTGCCGCGACTACAGGCTCAAGCTCGGTGGGAGTTGTCGGCCAATCGGTCGGCCACCCTGAACGCCAGGCTCTTGCGGTCTTGGGGCCACTGTCCACACACTTACCATCCGGCGAAGGCCGTGCACTTTGCTGTGGCGAAGCTGATCGCCAAGCTGTGGAATCGGCTGGGCGCCGTACAGCTGCAGAGCCAGGCACGCCGCCGAGAAGCGGGTGGTGGTGTGGGTGGCGGGATTGCCCACGGCTACCCACACGTGCCGTGGCTGCCGCCGCCACTGTATGGCGGTGGCAATCCCATCTGCCGCATCTCTGATAAGGGACGACCGATGGTGTCTTACCATGCAGATGATGCCAGCCGCAGCAGTGATGCAGCGAGAGGAGAGTCGACCTCGCCAATCTCACCTCACCACGCCAATCTCACCTCACCTCGCGAGTTTGGAGAGTCGACCTCGCCAATTTCAAGTCACCTCGGCAATCTCACCTCACCTCGCGAGTTTGGAGATTCGATGTCGCCAATCTCCCTAGGCACCGCGTGGCAGTTGCTCGAAGACGTGCCTGGTAAGCGTGGCTGGATTCTACCGGTGGCCCCACCCGCCGCCAACTCGAAGGCAGCGCTCGAGGCCCGTGCCGCCCATGCATTGCGCTTTCGAATGGCCTTCTCCGATCACCCCACGCTCGCCATCACGTCGCTAAGCAGTTACGGAGACATGGGTAGCTATCTCGTTTGCATCCGTTTGGCCGACCAGGCGTGCTCAAACACGCCTATTTCATCAGGCTGCCAGGAAGCATGCAGCACGCCCGTTGCCACGCGCTGGGCGCATCGTGGCTCGCTGCTCACCACTCGTGTGTTCATGCGCCACCGCGATATGCCATCCCGAAAACAGTGGGGCATGAACCCTACCGGTACAGGTGCTCAGCAACAGTCGTCGAGCAGCCTTAGCGCCACCAACATTCTGGAGAATGTCTCTGCCTTGGCGGAGTATTGGGTCTCGATCCGGCCGGCTGCGAGCAGCGCAGGCAAACTGAAAATCACTTCGGCGGTCTCTTGCTAAGGCGGGAAGGCCCAGAGGTAAGCTAGGACAACCCATAGATGCATCCGTCTTTTCAATAGAAGCATGTAGTGTCTCTAAGGGCGAAAACTCACCTTCCAGTTTATGGAAAGAAAGGTTCTTGTGCAAACACAATGCGCGCTATGTTACGGTGGTTCTCTCGAGGTGTCGCACCACGTTAAGCACCACGTGGCTCGTGTGGGTCGCGCCCGATACGGCGCACGTTCGTGGGACTGAACGTACTCTCGGCCGGCGCGCGTTGAGGGACCCGTACTCGTTCACTAACAGTTGACTGTCAGTTGACTGTGGATTTGAAGCGTGTGCATGCACAAAACCTCTGTTGCACAGATAGACGTTACAAAACTAACCTCGCCGTGCAGCAAAAAAACGTTCGTCACTTTTATGTCGAAGTCGCTGCCGCCAGCCAAGTCACCTTACTCGCCGCGCTCGCCGTCCCGCTCGCTAAAGGAACCCGCGCGCTACGGCGACGACTTGCGCCCATCGCCGCTCAAGGAACCGCGCCGTTCGCCGGTGGTCAAGCTGGGCACCTCGGCGGGTGATTTCAACGTTCCGGGTCCGGGAACATACTCGGCGTCGATGGATTCCTACAAGAACACGCCACCCTCGTGGACGATGGGGGACAAGAAGGCGCGCAAGTCTTCGCTGGGAGGCAGCAGCGACTCGCCCGGCCCCGTGTACGTGCTGCGAGGCTCCGTTACGGAGCAGATCTCGGCTGCGATGCCTTCGTGCCCGCGCTATGGCTTCGGCACCACGCCGCGCAAGCTAGGCTCGACGGAGGAATCGTGCGCGCCCGGACCGGGCGCGTACTCGCCGCGCGTGACAAACAAGGCGTCGATCCACGAGATGCAGACCGTCTCGACCGGCCAGCTCACCGCCTCCACCACGCCGCGCACGAGCACCCAGATGACCGAGGGCACGTGGTCGCGCAACGGCGCCAACCGTCAGCTCGGCCAGATCAACCCAGGCCCGGGGTCCGAGACGTACACTCCCCTGATCGGCTTCACGAAGACGCGGCCGCCAGAGTACACTGTCTACGCGTCCGAGCGCACGACGCAGATGGGCGACACACCCGCGAACAACCCGGGCCCTCTGGGGTACAATCCGGCGTACAAGTCGCGCTTTGGGCGCGGCCACTTTGGCGACTCGCCCAGGCCCATCATCTGCGGGAAGGACGAGGCGTCGGCCCTCAAGCGGTACATCTCGCCCGTGCATTGCAAGGTCTTCTACGGACGTGGCTCACCCTCTCCCGACACGTACACGCCCCTCGAGCAGATGGGCATCACAGACTACACGATCTCGAACACCTCGACGCACTCGCCGCGCTACACGTTCGGAACCGAGATACGCCCATGCGCCGCATGAGCTCGGCTGGCCTCATTTCTAGGAGATACGCCCAAGATACGAACATGACCGAGCGCCGCATGAGCATGACGGGTTGACGGCATTCCTGCAAATATGTGAGGAGATGTGAAGGTCGGCTGGTGTGTGGTGATAGCTGTGTGTGTGGTTATGTGTGTGGAGATAGTGTGCAGGCGAGTGAGGGTAAAGTGAGGGGGCTACCTTCCGTATGAGGGGGCTATGAGGGGGCTATGTTCGCCAAAAAGCCGTGGCCGACAACCACCGAGGTTTTGAGTAGAGATGTCGCGCCCCGTAGTCGCGCCGTGTGACGGATACCGTTAATTGTGGATCCGATCGCGCTCGCAGCAATTTAATGTTGGGCAGTGCTATTTTGGGCGCGGCGCATCGTCTGTCGCGCGACCGTACAGTCCGCGGGCCGTCTCGATATAGTCCCGATATCGTGTTGCCACACGGTCATGCACACGGTTGAACAAAAAGTCCATGGAACAACCAAAAAAGGGTCCCTCGCGTACCGTTCAAAAACACCGGGGGAGCCGGATACACGAGACAGACACACGAACCTCACAAACACCTCCACCCTCCTACTCACGCGCCAGACCACACCCGAACCCCGGAACGCACGCGTCGCCACAAACCACCGCTCACCACTCACCCGATCAAGCGCGGTGGTGGTGACGGACATACGGACGCTTGGACTCATCCCGATCTTGTTCTTCTGTGTGTCAACCGTGTGAACGTTAACACGACAGACGCGACAACCGTGTGTGAACGGCTCCCTCGGTGTCTGTTTACCGGTACTTGTGAGCGCGCTGAGTATTTACCGGTACAGTACATGTACGTCGAAACCGGCGCGCGCGACCACCGCGCGGTCTTTCGCCGCGATGGCAACCTGCTCGATTGAAGTGCCAGAGACATTATCTCTGCCGGCTAGAGCACGGCCTCACAATCTGGAGCCATGGGCAGCTGAGAATATTACCAGCGCGATGCAGGGCTCGTTCCGCAACGTCACATTCTGGCGCATGCATCGCCACAACACCAGGCGCCTGCGGCCTTTTATTCCAGCGGAGCCACGGAGCGACGGCTGGGCTTCGGCAATCCAAGCAAGCCAACATCCGTTGCACTGTAAGCGCTTTCTCTTACTGGAGGATGACATGCTTGGCAGCGGGTTCGGGTTCGATGCACGTCTTATGTCCTTGGCAATTCTGATTGCAGTTGGAGAGCAACGGGTCATGCTTCATACGCCTGCAGCAAACTCCACTCGTCCGTATAAACACTTCCCCAATGTGACGAGTGGAAGATGGTGCGACAGACCTCCTTATACGCTCGACTGCTTCTGGGAACCACTCTCGCATTGCCAACCACCGGTGACCGGTGTTGGGAAGAGGGATGCTAAAGAGGTGCAACCAGTGCCTGTCGTCCGAGGCCGCACGTTCCCAATCTTTGGCGGAAGGTACTGGCCTCTTGCAGCACCGGTCGTGCGATTAAAGCTCAGTTGGCTGCATGAGTCCCAGATGTACGTGGGTTTCTATTCGCCCGCACAAGAAGCTGCCACACGCTACATCTTTCGACCCAGGCCTTGGGTTCGCCAACGTGCAGAGTGCCTCATGACTTTGCATGGTCTGCGTCCTCGAGGATTCATTGCCGTGTTTCTGCGACGATCCGAAGAAAAAGCCGCAGAGCTCGGGTCCCAGCTTCCGCCTTCAGCTCACTACGAGGAAGTCACCAGTCGCGCGGTACGAGCGCTCGGACTGCGAACTGTTTTTGTCCAATCTGCAAGCCAGATGGCCCTCAACGACTTCTCTGAATTTGCCAACCGTCAGCACCTCAACATGACCTACACACAAGGGCACCCGCGATCTGAGCATGACACGGAGGGCGGCAGATACGCCCACCTTGCCACGTGGCATGGTGTGGTCGCTGCCATTAATATGTTCATAGCAAGCCAGGCAGCAGCTTTCGTCGGCCTGCAGGAGTCGATGTGGACATTGCTCTCGGTTAGTCTACAAGGGTCCATGCCGGGATCAGGGAACACATGGTCGCTATCGTCACGATGCGGTCTACCGGGAAGCAGTCAAAGTAGGACAAGCATCACTCTCACTCCAGCCACGCAGACGGCACGCCGTATGCTTGAAATGGATGCCATGCTAACGCTACCAGGCCATCTGGATCGGAGGGGCCAGTACACAGAAGGCTCTGCATCCTCCGTTCCATGTCGTTTCTCGACCGTAGTACACTGCCCCGTGCCAACCCGTTACTTTGGAATGCGTTGCCCACTTTCTTAGTTTGCAGCGTGATTGAGAGCTGCGGAGTGTGCTGGCTGTTGTGTGGCCCGAGTGCTGGGACGACCCGAGGCGCGAGGCCGAGCCCTCTCGTCCGCTCGGCTCTCAGCGGCTTTTCCTTACGTGCCGTGCAGAGCAAATTTTCTACGTTTGTGCTTTGTCTAGTGTATGTTGTCAATATGTTGCGTGTATCGTATGGAAACACGAAAGACCTGGGCGTTTCTGTACCCTAAACCTAGATGAACGTAGAGCTAGATTACAGCAGTAGAGAGAGCTCGGCTGAAGCGTGGTGCTAACCGCTCGTCACGCTGTACGCTGGCTGAGTTGGCTCCGCAAAACTCACCCGTCGGTGTCACCGTCACGCAGCGGAGAGCGCTGCAGCCTGCACGGCGCCCTCTCAAGCGAAAGGCAAAGCGAAGAGAATTCATATTCAAGATAGAGCCCCCATCGCGTTGGACTGAGGACATCGCTCAAGGCGCCGCGGAGGTGAGCGGCACACCATCGCGCAGGATTAGCGGCAATTAGCGGCAATTAGAGGCAATTAGCGGCACGCCATCGCGCAGGATTAGAGGCAATTAGCGGCAATTAGCGGCAATTAGCGGCAATTAGAGGCAATTAGCGGCACGCCATCGCGCAGGATTAGAGCGGCCGCGCCTGCATTGCTCGCGACGGCGCTCTCGCCGGTAGCGCTCACGATGGCGCTCACGATGGCAACGCTGTAGCTCTCTGTGTTGAACGCTGGGGGCGCAGCAGCCTCCGCAGGCGCCGCTGCAGCAGGCGCCGCTGCAGCAGGCGCCTCAGCAGCAAGCGCCTCAGCAGCAGGCGCCTCAGCAGCAGGCGCCTCAGCAGCAGGCGCCTCAGCAGCAGGCGCCTCAGCAGCAGGCGCCTCAGCAGCAAGCTCTGCAGCAGGCGCCTCAGCAGCAGGCGCCTCAGCAGCAGGCGCCTCAGCAGCAGGCGCCTCAGCAGCAAGCTCTGCAGCAGGCTCTTGTGATGCCTCTGCAGCAGGCTCTGCAGCTGGCTCTTGTGATACAGCTGTCTCCGCTGCCGAAGGTGCCTCAGCGATGGTACTCGCGATGGCAACCTCGGCCGCGGCGGCGGCAGCGAGGGCGGCGGCGGGGGCAACGACGGCGACGGCGTCGGCGGCTGGGCCAGCGGCGGCGGCGTCACGGAGTGCGTCGTCCGGTTGCCTAATAAGGAGTGCATCGTCGGCCATATTAGGCAACCCTTCAATTCGGACGCCGAGCGATGCCAGCAGCGCCATGGCTTTGTGAACATCCACGCGAGAGCCCTCGATACGTCCATCGGCGGTCAAGCGTATGATGCCGCTCGGTACCCGGGGAGAGGGGGCGGAGGGGAACGGCGGCGAGGGGGCGGAGGGGAGCGGCGGCGAGGGGGCGGAGGGGAACGGCGGCAACGCCGACAGAGGCAGCGGGGGCACCAAGGGCGGTAGTCGAGGTGGCTCGGATGCAGGCGGGGCGGAGAGCGCGGTGGGACGCGGCAGCGCAGTGGGCGCGAACGAGCCGTCGGCCACGTCACCACCCTTGGGGTACACGTGATGAAGGGAGACATCCCCTTCAGCATGCATCGTCTGCATCGTCAACGCTTCGGCTGTGCGAGGGGTCACCTCAGTCGCCACATCTGACGCCACATCTGACGCCACCGGGGCCGGCAGAGCGGCAGCGGGCGAGGCGGCGGTGGCGGCGGCGGCGGCGGCGGCGGTGGCGGTGGCGGTGGTGGCGGCGGTGGCGGTGGCGGTGGTGGCGGCGGTGGCGGCGGTGGCGGCATCGGCGGGGTTGGTTTTGCTGAGTATGGGCGATGAGAGGGTGAGTGTGAGCGGACGCACAGCCTGCCCGATGAGTGATTGCACCTCGTGCGGCGGGTCACCTTGTACGTCATGGCCGTTGACGGCGAGCACGAGGCAGCCCACGACAACGCCCTGTGCCATCGCCGCCGACCCCTCGAGCACCTCCGACACGAACGTGCCTCCTGTGTGTGGCGCCGTGTGGGGAACCGTCTTGCTGGGCGCCAAGTTGGGCACGGCGCTCAGCCCGAGCCCGAGAGGTCCGTGGCCGAAGATCAAATGCCACGCCGGCGCCGGGTGTGCCGCCGCCGCCTCGGCCGCCGCCTCCGCCGCCGCCTTCGCCGCCACCTCCGCCGCTGCCTCCTCCGCCGCCGCCTCCGCCGCCTCTTCCGCCGCCTCCGTGCCACCGAGAGCGGCGGAAGCAGGAGCGCCGTCCAAAGATGAAGACGACACGGCTGAAGATGAAGACGTGGCAGGCGCGGGGCTGGCGTCGACTGGCGTGGCAAGGGAGGCGAGCGGCGCGAGTGTCTCCTCCAGAGCCCTCTCGGGTCTGGGCACCTCGACCATCCCATCTTTCGACTGGGCAAACCATTCGACGTACGCCTCCGGCACGAAGCCGTACGCGCCGTTGTCAAGGGCCACGGCCACCCAACCGTTTGGAGCCTCGCCGCCGAAATCGTTGAGCTGCCAGCATTCCGTGAGCCGCCAGAGCCGTTGGGCACGAACGGCGGCCACGTGGCGCGGCTCGGTGGCGCGGAAGCTGTGTTGCATCGCGCCGTGCGGATGCATCGCCACCTCCGATCCGGGCACCCGCCCGTGCTTCGTCACTGGGATGCGCCTCTGGGGTAATGACTGCACCGAGCGCCCGTACAGTCGATGGATCTGCTCGACGGTCGAGGCGCCGATGGCGACGTGGCGAGAGGACGAGGGAGCGATGACCACGTGATGGGGCAGCGCCTCGAACGACGGCAGCGCCATCGCGGTCCTGGGCGATGGCACACCGGGCGCCGTCCTGGGCGCCTGCAGTTCGGAGGGCTCTGCGGCACTCGTCCAGTTTCCTAATATGGACGACTCTCTTGGACTCTCCTCTGTAGTCGCATCGGCCTCCATCTCCAAGACCAGCCACACTGCACCGTCTCCTGCGCCGCCGCCGCCCGCGCCGCCGCCCGTCGCACCGCGCGAGTCGCAGAGTACAATCATGGGCTGCGAGCCTGCGGGTGCCCGCCACGACGCGTCCACCGAGTGCGAGCTCGCGCGGGGGGAGTACGCCGAGCCGTCGCGACCAAAGTCGGTCCGAGCGAGTGAAGGCGTCGTGCCGGGCGTGAAGAGGAGGGGTTTGGGGGCGTAGGGGTTCCCGATGGCGGGCAGGGTGAGCGGGGACGGGAGCACCGAAGGGAGCGACGGCGGTAGCGACGGCGGAAGCACTGGCGGTAGCACTGGCGGAAGCGACGGCGGTAGC
The DNA here is from genome assembly GCA_002887195.1 of Chrysochromulina parva. Lineage (NCBI taxonomy): Eukaryota > Haptophyta > Prymnesiales > Chrysochromulinaceae > Chrysochromulina > Chrysochromulina parva. Next base: position 11,347 of record PJAB01000677.1, on the reverse strand, counting down.
GCCGGCGGTAGCACTGGCGGTAGCGCCGGTGGGGATCGTCCCATGGCAACGCCCGAACTGTTCACACCCGAACTGCCCAAACTGTCTTCACACCCCACCGCCGCCGCCTCCTCGGCTGTGAATGGCGGTGCAGCCTCCACGGCCGCCGCCACTGTCTTCGCCTCTGTCGTCGCCAATGAGGTCGTCAGTGCTGCGAGCTTCGGCGCGGTCGGCAGTGCTGCCACGGCCGCCGGCGCCATGCTGGGCGGCAGCGTCATGCTGAGCGTCAAGCTGAGGCTCGCCACAGCCCCTCGGGGCACTCCACTCAGGGGAAGGTTGATCTGATGCACGAGCCTCGAGGCGCCCAAGACGGCGCCGGCGACCCGCGGGATCATGAAGCGTCCACGCCCAAGCACCACAGACGTGGCATCCGTGCCGTTCACAGACTCCTGAGCATACACCGTGACCGAGATCTCCCCGAGATCGAGCTCTCCCTGAGCGCTCAACGGCCACGACGCGACGTGAGCCGTGTACGCATTGGGCCAGCGCACGAGCTCCACGTGTCCGTCGAGGGCGTTCCGCAGGTCCTCGGTGCGAAGGAGCTCGGTGTGAAGGAGCTCGGTGTGAAGGAGCTCGGTGTGAAGGAGCTCGGTGTGAAGGAGCTCGGAGTCGCCGAGATGGAAGACGACGTAGGGGTCCGTATTAGGCAGCCCGCGCGCATGCAACTCGCTCACAGTGAGGCTGATCGGCCCTGCAACGGTCGACGGAGGAGGCGGCAGTCGCGCCGCCGTCTTGGGCGCGATTGACGAAGCGACTGGCGCCGTCTTGGGCGCAATTGACGAAGCGGCCACCTCCCGCAATGCCTTCTTCACCTCCGCGGAGTATGATCCGAGTCGGCCCTGCAGGCTCCCGAGAGCGCCGTAACGGGCGGACGCGGGCCCACCGGGAGGCGGCAGGTGTGCGACGGAGCTGACGCCGCTGCGCACAGCCTCTCGGCTACCGACCAGCGTGCCACTCGGAGGCGCCGTCGTGGGCAGGCTCGGCGCCGTCGTGGGCATGCTCTGCGCCGCCGCCGCCCCCGCCTGCTGCTGCGCCTGCTGCTGCGCCTGCTGCTGCTGCTGCGCCTGCTGCTGCTGCTGCTGCTGTTGCTGCTGCTGCTGCTGCTGCTGCTGCTGCTGCTGCGCCGCCTGCTGCGCCTGCGCCTGCTGCTGCGCCTGCCACAGAGCCGCCGATGCACCCGCTCCTCCAGCGCCGAGGGCCGATGCGAACGGTTTGCGGCGCGCCTCGCTGTCCCCGCCGCTCGCGCCGCCTCCACCGAGCTGTGGAATGGTTCCCCTTGGCGACGCGGGGCGTGGCGATGCGGGGCGTGGGGGCGCGGGAGGGGCGCCCGGTTGCGAGCGCGCCTTCGGCTCCGTCGTGGGCGCTTGCGCGGCGGGCGGCGAGGAGGCGACGGCGACGGACGCAGAGGCGGCGGTGGAGGGCGCCGACGTGGGCGCATCGACTCTGGCCGCCACCGAACGCTGTGAATGTGAATGTGAATGTGAATGTGAATGCTTGCGCGGACTCGGCTTGGTCGTGTGCAGGACCCATCGCGTGTGCGCCGCGACGCCCTCGACCTCTTTGGCGAGCTCCGCCATCGCCGCCGCCTCGTGCAGCTCGAAGGCTCGTCCCGCCTTCTTCTCGACCTGTTCGTTCTTGGCATGGAGCGCCTGCAACGGCTCGTTGGCGGCGGCGATGGCCGCGTTGGCGGCGGCGACGGCGGCGGCGGCGGCGGCGGCGGCGAGAGGCTTGGAGGCCATGGCGGACGCATGCTGCTTCGTGGCCGCGAGGATCGCCGCTGCCTGGGTCTGCGCCGCCTGCGTGAAGTCACGGCGCGCCAACTCCGCCATCGCTCCGGACGACTGCGAGATCCGATGCAAAACCGCCGCGGTGCCGGACTGCGACAGGCGCGAGGCCAAGGCGTCCTGCGCCATCTTGGGCGCATTCTTGGCCGCGAGCTTGGCGGCCTGCTCGGCTGCCTGCGCCTCCTGGCGCGCGAGCGCCTCCTCCACCAGCTGCTCCTGCAGCATGCGCTCCCTGCGTGCCTGCTTGCGCGACTTGCCCGCCACGAGCCGCTCCAGATCGGCCGCCTCGCGCTCCTTTTTATCGCGCTCGGCCTTGAGCCGCGCCTCCTCTCGCGCGGCTGCCTCCTCGGCGATCTTGCGCTGGCGCTCCTCCTCGGCCGCCGCCTGCTCGCGCGCGGCGGCCTCTTCGGCGAGCCGCTTGGTCTCGGCGGCGACCGTCTCAGCCTTGGCCGCCTTGGCGCTCTTGCCCCTGACCAACCGGTCGAGGAACTGCGCATCTTCTGCCGGCCGCCGGCCGCGAGCCGAGTGCATGTCCAAAATTTCCTCGAACGCGGTTCGAGTCCTCAAGTTTCGTCGACGTCGCCTCTGCGATGAAGCTGCTCGCAATAATAATGTACGGGATGCGCCTGAATTTGCGTCGAACTGCCCCATTTCGCGTTTCCAAGTTCGGAAATGTTTGCTTACCGGTCCCTCAACATTTCCGACCTCAACGGTTCATGCCGGCGGCCTCTGGCGACGACGACGAGCCGAGCAAGGATGCGCCCAAGGACGCAGACGCGGAGCTCGAAGCCGCGATCGCCGCCATCCGCGGCAACAAGGACCTGCCGCGGCCGCCGTACCCGACGCTTCCGAACATGAACACGCCCGCACCGATGTCAGCCAAGGTCGCGGCGGTGCAGGCGTACATTGAGAAGCTGTCGTACAACTTCACGGGCGTCAACTACTTTGACGTGCGCAAGCACCGCCCGATGAGCCGCATCCTCGAGACCGGCCGCGAGGTCACGCGCCAGGCGCTGCCGATCAAGTGCGTCGAGGCCGTCTTCGTGGCAGCGTACCTGACGCAGGGCCTCCGCGAGCTGGAGCGCGTGCCCTTCTCATTCCGCTCGCAGATCGATGGCGTGACGTACAAGCACATTGTGCTCGCGGTCAAGCACAACTCCAAGTGGGGCTCCGTCGGCCTCTCGCGCCGTCGTGAGCTCTACTACAAGGACCTCGTGTACGACTCGCTCGCCGAGCTGTTCCTCGAGTACAAGCGATCGTACGAGCGGGTGTTCCACACGCTGCGGCGGGTCAAGGTGGGGCTGCCGCTGCCGCACGAGGTCCACGCGGGCGAGATTATCTGCTGGGCCTACATCAGCCAAAAGTGCCTCGACGTGCCCGTGGCCGCCGCCGCGCTCGCCGACCACGGTCGTAACTGCCATCGGCTGTCAGACCAGTGGCGGTTGGAGTGCAAGAAGGCGAAGGAGCTTGGGCAGAAGCCGCCGATCCCGCCGCAGGCAAAGAAGCGCCAGGAGGCAAAGCAGGCCAAGACTGGGCGGGAGGTGGTCGAGGAGGAGCGACTCGAGACAGACTCCTCCGAGGACGAACGCGCGGCGATGGACGCGGCGGACGCGCCGGCGGACGCGGAGCCGGCGCCACCCCCGCAGCAAGCGGACGCACCGAACCGGCCCTCATTCCTCGCCGTCTGAGCGACCGCCACGCGCTGCGTCGCGCGGTCGTGGGCGCTTCGGTGCCCTGCTCGTGCGTCTCAGCGCGGCGGCGACCGGCATGCATCTGCTATTTTACACACCCGGCCGCGGGGAATCCAATCGGGAAAACCCCGCGAAGCCGTGATCCTCCCTCTCACTGGGCGTCATGTATTCGCTCTCCGTAATTATACACTTAGCAGTGTTCTATGCACTATGGTGAGTCTGTGGCGGTTGTTTTGCAGATTGTTCGGTACCGACTACGGATACCCATACCGTGGTATAGTACCGTTACCGACTGCGGTCGTGATATTAGCGAACGGCACCGCATATCTCGTTATTGAGCTCAAAAATCGCGCACAAAGTTTCAAGTTTACAAGTAGAGAAGTAGTAGATGCGAACTCTACTAACTACATCTTGATCTTCTCTGCCTCCCTCGGCTTAACCCTCGGCGCTCGGTCGGCCGCTCGGGCTTTGAGTTTGACATCGGCGGAAGACACCAGACACTTGACCAGACAGATGGTCAGCGTATCAGTCTGTCAGTGTTAATGTCAGTGTGTCGTGTCAGTGAAGCGCGTATAACTTGTTGCGCTTGCCGCGCATGCATTCGCGGGTCCACAACACCGGTTCCCAAAATAGATCGGCCCTCATATTTCAGTTGCTTCCAGGAATAGTGAAATGAAGGAGAATTCGCAAGCGTCCTCTCCAAAGGCGGCGGCGCCCCAGCACGAGCCTGAGGCAGCTTTGACATTGAAAGAAGGACATTCAAAGAAGGACGATCTCGGCGGGGCCGGCGAGGTGCCGCACGAACCGACAAACTCGAGGTCGCATAGTAAGCCCGCGCACCGGCAAGCGGCGACGGCGACACACAGGCCTGCACCACACCCCCCCAGTGGGAAGAAGCCGGATTGGGATGACCGGTGCTGCACCGCGGGCGACGACGGCCTACATGTACCGGTGGCACTCTACCACAAGCTCGAGGCCAAAGTCGCAGAGGAGAGGTCGCTCGAGGCGAAGCGACGCGAAACCCTCAAGCGAGCGCAGCGCGAGTACTCGCGCCCCTTTAGCGCTCGAGCGCCGCGGCCTGTGGTGCCTTGGGCGCATGGCACCGAGCGAACAAACGCACGCGGCTTCACCATCAAGCAGCCAGTACACACGCTGGTTCACCCGTTTTTAGGCAAGCAGGGCGAGCGAGGTGGCACAGCAGCCGGAGCGGCTGATCTCGAAGTGAATCTCGAAGCTCAGGTGAAGCCCGTCTTGCAAGCGGCCCTTACGGACGCGTACAGCAGCCGCCGAGCGGCGTACAGCGCGGTGCTGGACTGTGAGCAGCGGCTCCGAAGTGAGTCTTGCTCGCTCGAGCACAAGCTTCAAACCAAGATCATTCTGAATCGTGCGACCAAGGCGCTTAGCCAGCTTGCAGGCACCACGATGTCGCTCGAGCAGGGCGCTCGACGGCTGCAGCTCACCCACCTCGAAGCGCTCGACGAGCTGGCCTTTTGCCGTGAACGGCTTTCGGACCATCTCAACGTGTTAGCGGGTGTGCTCGGTGGGGTCCAAGCGGGCCTTAAAGACGCCGAGCGCATCCACGGCGCGGAATACGAACGGATGGGCGATGAGCATTGCTTGGCAATGGCGGCCGCTCACGAGAAGCACATGGTTGAGATGGAGCGGCTTCGGTCAGCGGCGGCGGCCAGAGAGTCCGCGCTGCTCGAGCAGCTTGAGGCGGTGAGTGCAGCTGCGCGCGAGAGGGAGGCAGCGCTCTTGACGAGAGAGGAGGCATGCCGGCGTCAGGTCGAGGAGTACGCCAGGCAAAGTGAGACGCACCGCAGCGAGTTTGAGAAGGCCAAGGCCAAACAGCTGACGCTCGAAGATAAGCTGCTCGTCACGAGGAACAAGCTGCTGGAATCGAGGGCAAGAGACACTTTCGCAGGGTGGGGGTAGGGTTTTCCAACAACTTCCGGTCCGGAACCTGTTCACGTCGAGCGTATTATCGGCTTACGTAGGCTGGTGGAGTGTACGTTTATTGTGGGCAGGGCAAGTTCCAACACTGATGTTGTCCGCAGTAATAGAGAGAGTAGTCACTAAGTCAGAGCTCGGAGTGGCATGTCGATCTCGATGACGATGCGATTCCGATTGTGCTGGCCGAACTGCGTAACTGCCCACTGGACGGGACGGCATGCCGCGCGATGAAAAATGAACGCGGGTGATACCTGCAAAATACGATACATCATCATCTCACATCAAGTGACACGGACACGGATGACACGACACGACCCCGCGCCCCGGGCCTGCGCGCTGCGGCCTGGTCATCCGCATCTCGCAATCAGCTTGTCGTACGCGTCCTGGATGGCTTTGAAGTGCATCTCGGCGCACTCCTTCGACCCCTTGTACTTGTCCGGGTGGTAGATGAGCGACTTTTCGCGGAAGGCCTTCTGCACCTTTTTCTTGGCGCATTGCATCTGGCTCACCCCGAGAAGGGTGTAGCATCCCGTGGTTGCTACCTGGGATGCAAGGCACCCGTCCGCGCCCTTCAGATGCTGATCTGCGCACCCTGCGCCGCCGCCCCTCTCCGCCTCGGCCTGCCTCTTCTTCTCCTCACGCTCCTGCTTCTTCTTCTCGCGCTCCTCCTCCCTGCCCCGTTCCTTCTCCCGCTTCTCCACCTCGAGCTCCTCCTTCGTTGCCTGCAGCTTGTTCTTGATGCGCCACGCGGACAGCACCTTCTCCACCGGCAACGCCTCGTATGCCGCCTGCAGCTTCGCAAGCGCCTTTGCCGGCTGGTCGGTGGCGAGGTAAGCGTCAGCGAGCTGCTCGTACGTCTTGTAATCGGCAAGGCCCGCCTTTTGGAGCCGAAGGCCCGCCTCAATGACCTCTTTGTGCTTGCCGGCGCACGCCAGCAGATCCAGACGGTGCTTGTGGAGCGCCACCTCCGCTTTTGAGTCATCCTCGATCAAAGCGAGCGTGCCGTCCAGCCGGCTCAGCAACTTGCCCACTACCTCCTGAGAGCACGACTTGAAGCTCGGAGCCCTGAACAGATGGACCACTCGAGAGCCCGCGCGAGCCAGGGCGTCCTTGAGCGACCAGCTCAAGTACTCTGCCATATCGACTTGCCCACTTTTGTCCTTGTCGAGCGCATCGAAGCGCTCGCGCAGCTCCTCGTCGGTGAGCTTTTTCTCCTTGCTCTCCTCGCGACGACGCACAAAGGCGCAGAACTCGCCAAAGTTGAGCTTGCCGTTGCTGTCCGCATCCGCCGCGTCGCGCTCCAACGCATGGGCTGTCTCCTGCAGCACCTCGCCGCGCATTGCGAAGAACTTGGCCCACTTGCCAAAGGTGAGGCGGGCCGGGTGCTGCTGGCGCTCGAGCGAGGCGAACGTGTTCATCAATACGACTGCCATGCGCTCGCTCGCATTCTGGTGCCCTTGGAGACCAGAGTGCCCATGGAAACCGCAGAGCTCATACGCGTCGGCGCGCACGAGCAGGACGTACATTTGGACAGCGTCCGTCAGCTTCCCCTCGGGTAGCGCCGTGACCTGCTTCTCTGCACACGCCTGGTAGGTGCCGCCGCCAGTGAGATCCCACGTGCACCTGTGGAACGGCGCGCGCTCGTACATGCTATAGTACGGCACGCCGGGGAAGAGGAGATTGGCGGTGCTGACCAGAGTGTCGTCACAGGTCGCCTCGTCGAGGGACCGGTGCAGCTCCGCCACTTCCTCTACCTCCGAGACTATCTGGGTGGCCTCGGCGCACGACTCGTGCTTCTTCAGCGCATCCGCGCAATGCGACTTCGAGAGCTCCTTGAGCGCTTCCGCGTGCTCGAGCGCCACCTTGAGCCGGCCGGCGGCGAGGTGGGTCTTGACAGCCTGAATCTCCCCCGGGAGGCACGTCGGGGCGTCCATCCGGGCGAGCCGCGCGCCGCGAAGTACCTCCGCACTCTCGATGAGCCGACCCTTGAGGTAGAGCTCATGGGCCTGCGCCAGCTCCTGCTTCTGACGCTTGAGGCGATAGCCGACGCTCTCTGCGAGGCCGCTGCGCACGCCGCCGCCCGCCCGCTTGAAGGCGGCGAGCTCGCCTTCAGCGGCCTGGAACGCAGCGGAGTGGGTCGAGATGCCGTGAGCACTTGCATGCAAGGCAGGCCATCAGTGGCAATCAACGTACCTCGAACGCGCACGATTGCAGGAGCGACTCTGCGCACCAGACAGCGCCAAACTCTGTCTTCGCGCACACGCCCGACCCACAAGCCGCCATCCGCAGGCCCTTACCGAGCCATTCGTCGAGGGGGAGGCTCTCGCTCGAGTGATCGCCCCCGGACGCGTTGTGCAGCTGGAGGTGGGCTTGGCACGCGCGCTCGATCGACGCAGGCGGCGCGACGGCCATCTTGTGCTCACGGAGCAATCTGCCGTACGCCTCGAGCGCTTCACGCAAGTCGCCCTTGTCGTACAGCAAGTCTCCCTGCAATTTCGTCAATTCGGCCCATTCCTTCTCGCCAAGCGCGGCCAGCGGCAGGATACGGTAGGCCAAGCTGTCCAGATACCTGTGGGGAGAGGGCGCCCTGGTGAGCACATGCATTCCAACGAGAGGATAGGTAAGCCAAGATACCTCAGCGCCTCATCGATCGCCTCCAGCGCCCGGTTGTACTCCACCGGCGCGAGTGCGAACGCACGTGCTCGGGTCATCAGCAGCCGGAGGCGCACCTCGTTCTCCTCGCAGTCAGAGAAGTGGCAAAGGGGGGAGCTGCCGAGCTTGTCAAGCTCGCCGAGCGCCTGGGCGATGCGGTTCAGGGAATCACCGCGCGGCCCGCGCTTCTGGTAAATGAGCTCGGCGAATGCAAGGTGCTCTCGCGCGCGCTGGCGCTGCTCGATATCAGCTTGGATGAGAGCAGCTACGACAGCAAAGACGGCCACCGCCAAACACACGAAGATCCAGCACGTCCATCCGAAGCAAGCGGGCTTCTTCTCCTCCTTGACGAATTCTTCTCCTGGAACGAGTTTCGCCTGCGCGATCGAAGTTGGTGATCGAGGCGCGCGTCAGCGGCACGTGCACACGCAGCCACGCGATCCTGTGGGGAAACGGAACAACCTTAAGCTTTGCAGCAACGAAGAGGCCACGGTGTTCCTCGGAGATACGACAAAATCCCACAGCCCGTGAAAGCAGAAGTGCACCGCACCACAGCGATGAGAGTCCTGGACGAAACCTCTAGGACTTGACTTCTCACGTTACACGACGCGACCACTGCGTGGCAGGTTTCGCGTGGTAGTGGCTGGTCGGTACCTTGTGTGTCGATTCAACAGTGCAACAAACATGCCCTTCACACGCCTAGCTCAGACACACAATTCGTACCCCCTTGTCCGGTCATGCTCGGTCTCGCCGCACTGCTGCCGATGGCGCTGCCGGCGTCGTACCCGACGGTGCCCATGAAGGGCATCGGTGGCAAGGACCTGGGCATGCCGCTCGTTGGCCTCGGCACATGGCAGTATAACAGCTCGGTCGCCGAGGCGGCGGTCAAGCTGGCTTTCAGCCTCGGTTACCGGCACGTGGATACCGCGCTCGGCTACGGCAATCAGGACGGCGTGGGTCGCGGCCTGGCGGCGGCGTCAGCCGCCGCTGGGCTTAAGCGCGCGGACTACTTCGTCACCTCCAAGATTCCCGGCGGGCTCAACACGTCGGCGGCAACCGCCGCGCTCGACCAGGCACTGGAGCAGCTCTTCCCAGGCGACAAGGATGCGTACGTGGATCTGATGCTGCAGCACTTCCCGGCAAGCTGGAGCGGCGAGGGTGGCCCGTCGCTGCGCAAGGAGCAGTGGCTCGCCATGGAGGCCTGGGCGCACAAGGGCAAGGCCAAAGCCCTGGGTATCTCGCACTACTGCGCAAGGCATCTGGACGACGTTCTCTCGGTGGCGACGGAGCCGGTGTCCCTGAATCAGGTCCAGTACCACGTGGGCATGGGCCAGCAGAACGCGACGTTTTGCCACGACCCCGAGTACATGAAGGCCAAGGGCGTCGTCTATATGTCGTACTCCTCACTCTGCGGCCCATGCCCGCCGCCGGACAACACGGAGCTCATCTCGGGCGATCTGGTCACCTCGATTGGGGCCCAGCATGGCAAGACGGGTGCGCAGGTGGCGCTGCGCTGGCTGGTGCAGCAGGGCATCCCCGTCATCCCCAAGTCCTCCTCGGCCACCCACCTCTCCGAAAACTTTGACTTGTTCTCCTTCACACTCACAGCTGAGGAGATGAACCGCCTACATCTCGCCACATCTCCCGTCGAGACAGGCACGCCACCGCAGCCGCCCGACGACGCGCAGGACTGCTCCGTGCCCTGAGCGCCGGGCGCGCAGGCATGCAGGCGCCGTATGGGCAATGCTCATCAGCGCTCAGGACGACGCGCGTGGGCAATGCTCACCGGCGCTCAGGACGACGCGCGTGGGCAATGCTCCCCGGCGCTCAGGACGACGCGCGTGGGCAATGCTCATCAGCGCTCAGGACGACGCGATGGGCAATGCTCACCGGCGCTCAGGACGACGCGCGTTGGCAATGCTCCCCGAGGCCGTGCCTTTAGCTTCGTGGCGCACCCAACTCCCTGCGACGGGATGGACTGCTCCCAAGGGTTCTGCCTGCTCAACAACGCGGCGATCGTGGCGCCTCCCGCGCTGCTTAGGCCTTAGCTCGTTCATGTGTCCGCGTACCGTCGGTTACGGCCGCACGACGCGACGTTTCGGTTAGGCGACGTTACAGCACAAATAAGCACAAGAAACGCGGGTACGTCGAACCCATGTACACACTGCACCTCAAACACTCAGATACCCGACCATGGTACTGCGTAGCGCCTTCGAGTAGCGCCTTCATCTCCCCTCATCGCACTACAGGCTGATAGCTCTACTGATAAAACTCACACACACGATACAGCCGAGCACCTCGAACACTCAGATACCCGACCATGATACTAAGTAGCGCCCTCGTCTCCCCTCACCGCACCACAGGCTGATTCGCGTGAAATCGGCGTTAGTTCCGTTCGCATGATGTTGAAAGCTGTCACGAAAAACGCCAACCACGCTCCCGCAGCAGCGCACCCTGCTCGACGAAAAGAACTTAGTTGGTGGTGTGATCCTTTTGATCCTTTTCAAATGCCTGGACCTGGGTGATCTGCGCCGGCTGCATCTCGACCTCGTGAGAGAGCGGCTGGAACCGAGCGGTGGTGCTCGGCGGTGTACCCGTGGTGCGTTGCGATGGAGCGGGCAGGAGCTCGCCACCCGCCTGGTCGGCAGTCGTTAGGGCAGCCTGCCTAGGCAGCGCCACCGGCCGCAGTGGAACGCGCGTAGATTCGAATCTCGCCTTGGCCGATTCAAGGTCCATGAGGCTTGGGGTCGGCAAGCGCTCCAGCTCGGCGTCCGACGTTGCAAGCGGTGAAAAGACTTCGGCAACAACAGCGTCACTGCCTTCTTCGCTCATCCGCTCCACCTCACTGTAGGTCACCGAAGGGCGCGATTGCTGAGGCTGCTCTGGCAGCTTTCCAGGCGGGACATTCGGCGGCTTTGAGACAGGCACATTCGGCGGCTTCGAGACAGGCACATTCGGCGGCTTCGAGACAGGCACATTCGGCGGCTTCGAGACAGACACATTCGGAGGCTCCGGTGGAGACTGAGCGGCGGGTGGCAGGGTCTTCTTGTTGGCGTCCAGAATCAAATTTTTGCCGCTGGCCGATAATGCGGCGAGCCTATCGGCATCCTTAGCGAATTTGCCGGCTAGCCGGGTGGCTTTAGGCAGGTCGGGCGTCGATGCCCTCGATGCAGGCTCCTCTTTCAAGGTGTCCGGCAAAGCGCCGGCAGGCGGGAGCACTTGGTCTGT